>VWZF01013055.1:297349-308508 GCA_013396755.1 Sclerurus mexicanus
CGGCCGTGCCCGCGGCGGGTCTCGAGGCCGGGCCGGCGGGGCCGGGCGGGAGCAGCAGCAGCAGCAGCAGCAGCAGCAGCCGCGGGCAGAGCGTGTGGGGAGCGCTGCGGGCCCGGCCATGGCCCAGCCCGGCAGCAGCGGCGGAGCAGCAGCAGCAGCAGCAGCAGGAGGAGGAGGAGGAGGAGATGCCGCCTCCCCGTCCCGCGGCCGCCTGTCGCTGCCCTGGCCGCCCGCAGAGGACACGGAGGAGGCGGCGGACGCGGCGAGCGAGCAGGTCCGGCGGATAAAGATCGGCGACGGTGCGGACGACGAGCACAACAGGACGATCCGCAGGCAGTACCGGGAGCTCATCTCGGCCGTGCAGCGTAAGGAGGCCCGGGCCGGGCCCTGGGCTGAGGGTTTGGGCTGGCCTGGAAATTCGGCTCCCAGGAGGCGCTTGTGTGGAATGGCAGAGTCGTGGAGTGCTGGGAAGGGACCTTACAGACCATCTCATCCCACCCCCTGCCATGGGCAGGGACACCTTCCACCAGCCCAGGGTGCTCCAAGCCCCGTCCAACCTGGCCTTGGACACTCCCAGGGATCCAGGGGCAGCCACAGCTTCTCTGGGCACCCTGTGCCAGGGCCTGCCCACCCTCCCAGCCAGCAATTCCTTCCCAATACCTAATCTAAAGCTATTCTCCTTCAGTGTAAAGGCCATTTCCCCTTGTCCTATCCCTATGTGCCCTTGTGCTCAGTCCCTCTTCAGCATATCCAGGGATAGGGAGGTCAGGGGGGATTAGCTGCACTAACACACTGGTACAGGGGAGCTGTCAGCTTTGGACCCAGAGGTGCACCAAAATCCTTCACTTTTGCATTTATGGTGTCTGAGTTTTGGGTCGAAACTGCAGGTACTAGTATGTGCCTGCACCAGAAGGTTCTCCTCAGGCTTTCCAGAAAGTGCTGTGGGATTTTTAGCATCTCCCGAGACAGATGTGTCGGTCCTTCTGTGTATGTTTGGATTGTGCTGTTTCTCTGACAAAAAGCCTGGCGATGGTTGTGTCAGCAGCACTGCCAAGTTCAGCAGCACGTTTATTGTTTTCTGAATGCTTGATAAATTTCTGGGGTTGTTTTATAACATAATGCAACACAGGGCATGGGTGATCCAGTCTGTCTTTGTAGAAGTAACCAAGCGTGTAGTTTCAGGAGTTGGTTTGTTTCTTTTATGAAAATCCCTAATAATTTAGAGGTAGGACAAGTAACATACAGAAAACTGCTGTGTGGTAGCTGCTTTGACACTGATGCAGTTGTTCCTCTGGAACCAAAAGTAATCTGGTTTGGAAGGGACCTTTAAGCTCATCTTGTTCCAACCCCCCTTCCAGTAGCCCAGGTTGCCCCAAGTCCCATCCAGCTTGGCCTTGAACACTTACAGGAATGGGGCAGCCCAGGGAGGTCCGTGTGGGAGCAGAGATCCACCTGCAGCTGAGGAGGAGCCCACGCTGGAGTAGGGAGATGCCTGAAAGAAAGTTGTGACCCCGTGAGAAGCCTGCTCTGGAGCAGGGTCCTGGCAGGGACCCACAGAGAGAGGAGCCCATGCAGGTGCAGCCTGTTCCTGAAGGCCTGCGCCCCGTGGGAAGGGACCCGTGCTGGAGCAGTTTGTGAAGAACTGTTGCCCCTGGAATGGACTCATGCTGGAGAGATTGGTGGAGGGCATATCCTGTGGGAGTGACACTACGCTGGAACAGGGGAAGAAGGGCTTCTCTCCCTAAGGATGAACCAGTAGCAGAAACAATATGTGATGAACTGACTTCTATTTTCTATCCCCCATCCAGCTGGGCGGGGGAGTGGTAAAGCTTTGGTGGGCACCTGGCCTCCAGTCAGAGTCAAACAAGCACAGTATTTCTCAATGCTTCTGTGTTTAAGTAATTTAGGATTTCATAGGTGTCTTTTCCCCCCAGAAAATCGTGAGGAGATGCTGAGTTCGAAAAGCAACAGACTGACAGAAGCTTTGGAAGAAGCCAATAAACTGTTTGATGGAGGTAAAACAAATTCTGTCATGTTTATTCAAGGTGTTCGGCCAAGTGTAATGCCTTATAAACAAGACAATGAAGTTGAGGTTCAAGTACTTTATTAAAAAGCTTTATATAGTTTAAAACAGATATGTTTAGTTGAAGATTGTTTGAGTAAATTGATATGTGAAAATAAATACTCCTGTTAATTCCTGTTCAGAAATACTCCTTATTTTGACAATGCATAGAAGCAGTACAGATAAATGATATCAATGTAGAGGGGTTCATTTCACGTGGAAAAGTGAAAAACATGTCAATAAAAATACATTTATTCTTTAAGATCATGTGGTATTTTCCCATGCTTTGTCAGTGTCACTCCTATTCTCCTTTTTTTTTTAATGCAAATGTTATTATAAGGATTGCATAAGTAAGTGTGTTGGAGGTCATTGTAATAAAATGATTTACAAAGCTCTAATGCCAGGATAGTCCCTATGCTGAATTTTATTACTACATTTCTGACAATTTCATCTTATTACATAAAATCTTTTCTGTCACAGTTTGCCGTGCACGAGAGGCTGTGCTGGATGCCCAGTTTCTTGTTTTAGCATCCAATCTAGGGAAGGAGAAGGCCAATGAGTTACACTCTGAGATGACAGCATTTGATTCAGCAACATTTGCAGAAGACTTGGTAAGTTCCAGGCCCTGAATTTGCCAACAGTTTTGATTAACTTTCTGTATCTGGTTGGTGGTGTTAATTGCTTTAAACTACATATTAAGCACTTTCAGTAGAGGAAAATCCAACTTTCAATGCAGACACCCCACCAACTGCTGCTTCTTTATCACTGTTCAGTCAGCTTGTGTTCTTAAGGTCTCTGCACACTTTTTAGAGTCACTCTTTTGTAGTTTCTCAGTAGCTAAGTACTTTCTTTATCCTGTCTACTGCTTTCTGTGTTTTTGGATAGAGTTGTTAAGGCACTGTGTTGCTGATGGGACTTTGGATGACCTGAATGCTTTTAGACTTGGCCTGTTTGTCTCTTTGTACTGTGGCTGGGTGGAAGAGTTGGTTCAGAACAGCTTCTATGCAGGCTGTTGAGTTTTTTCCTCCTTGAAAATTTTCTCTTATGTTACACCAGATCAATAAGGAATCTGAGTCTTTGGTCAAGTCTAGATCTCAGCTGAACTCAATGGGGTTTTATATTGTAGTTTTATTGAAGTTTTCCTGGGTTAGTCTGGACTGGTGGATGCAGGGATAGGCCAAAGAAGTTGTTCTGTGGTGTTTGAGGGGCTGGGCTTCCTGGGAGTGTGTAGTGTTCAGGAACTGTGAGACATCTGAACCCTGCAGTGCAATATAAGGGATGGTCTGCTACTTCATACGTCACTGAAAGTCTGTTGGAATCTAAGCAGTTTTATCTACCCATGGCTCTTTTTCTCATTGCTTGCTGAACACAAGTGTGTAAGTGTTTATCTGTTTTCACAGTACCTTCAGCAAAGCTGAAGTCCTTAATGCAGTGATATTAAATATTAACCTATCAGGCAAACACCACAAAACAGTGTTTCCCCATGAACGTATCTCCTGGTTTATCTGTAAGTGAATTTTCATTGCAGCTTTTTTCTTTTGTAGCTGACCACCATGGGTATAAATCGCACTGAAATAGAAGAAAATGAAAGTGAACCTGGTGGGTTTTTACCTAGTGATGCCTGGGAGAAAGTGGGAGAAGAAGCACTAAAGCACTTCAGAAGAGCACCGACTTTTCACTATATGTAAGTTTCTTTAAGGAAATACTATATACTGCAGCACAAGGTAATGGCCTTAATGAATGGATTCTTATCTTTAATGCCCTGTGCTTGAGTAGAGTTGAACCTGAGGTCACAGCAGAGTGTCAACAAGGACTTCTGTGTGGTCTCTTCTTCTGGTACAGTCGACAAGACTGCAGTCATTACTTTGACAGAACTGTGCCCATCACCTTCACCATCAGGTTTTCCTTTCCTTTTCCTTTATACTCAGGGGGACCACGTGGTGCTCAGCACAAGGCCTAACAAACACCATTCTGTTCGTGCCCCAGGGTGCTGGGTTATACATCTGGTTTTGTGGGTTCAAACCAATATTTCTTTGTATCACTGTATTTATTGTAATCTTTTTAGTAAATTGAAACTCTGACTTGTAATCTCTCTTGAGCTGGGTTCATTTCTCCCACTGGTTTACCTTTAAACCAGCAGACCTCGTCATTCTCACCCTGTAGAAGCTGCAGCCAGAATCATGAATATAGGAGCCTTTTTGGTTGTTCTTTTTCCTTCTGATCTCCTTCAGATCTCTTCTTACTGTACTGAATGTTTTTAAAAATTTGTGGCAAACCTGAACTTAAAAAAACTAAACAATAGATGAAAAAGAGTTTTCAGGCAGAAAAGTTTGTAATAAATTCAAATGGAGATATTGGAGAATATGAACCATATACTCTGATTAATTTCTTAACTAGCTTTAAGAGAAGGAGATTGGAAGTTTTCGGTCTAAAAACAAAGTTGGAATAATTGCATCAACTTTTCTACATGTGTTGATAGCTCTGGTATGAGGCTGCTAATATACTGGGAGCAACTTTTGGGGATGGTTCTTTCCAGAAATCTGAATCTTTAAGTGTCAGTCATTACTTTGCGCTTTTCTCAGGAGATCCACTGCTCAGTGTGTAGGCTTCTAAGCATACAGTGTAAACCAGATTCCATGTATGTGTTCTTTGTATTTTGGTTAGGTTGGGATCTTTCAAGTCTGATCCTCCTGTAGCAAAGCAACGTATTGAAAGGCAGAAAAAGGCTTCAAGAGGAGAAGCAAAACGGGCAATGCCTGCTCAGGTTTGTAAAGTGTTATCTTTATTAACCATTTGTTCTGGCATAGGTATTACTAGTGACTTCTAAATCTTTCTGTTTGCGTTTTGTAATTACAAACTGTGCAGTATTTGTGACATCCCACCCTTAAGGGTAAGGGAGCAGCCAAGATTCATAGATTCTGGTGCTATTCTGACTTGTGCTTTAACTCCAGGAGCCAAAACGAGGACATTTGTCCCAGAAAAGTGCTGCCCTACCTCTGTATGATTTTTACTCCCAGTGTGTTATTACCAACGATCCTGCCAGCAGTGTGTGGTTGGTTCCACAGCCATCCAGCTGTGTTTGAAACATACACATCAGCCCCTTCCGGGCTTCTACAGTACTCTGCCTTCGTTATTAGGAGTCTTCATTTGTTTTGTATGGAGTGCAGTGTTTCACTGAGTGGAAGGAAATAGAATTTACAGAATAATTTCATGTTTAGAGTAGGATTTACAGACTGACTTTTCAAGTTCCGATGCCCTTACTTGCTTTGATGTCTGTTACTTTAAAAGGAAACAAAACAGAAGCCTCCTTACCTTGCAGTGTTTTCCATTTTTCTTTAAAAAGTGTCTAACAGGGTGTGGCATTTGCCCTGGAAAGTGATTAACAGGAGTTAATTAGCTCACTTAACCACTATTTTTTCTGCTTTCTGTTTCTCTCTTCTTTCTGTGATACACTGGCAGAAATGCACAAATCTGGGAATACTTAAGAGACTTAATATCTGAAGTTTTGAAAATATAAACCATGTTTTTAAAGGGAAGCTCAGGCCGTGATAATGCCAGGACATAGAGGCAAAAGCTTGATTATTGTCTTTTAAAATACTTAATAGTAATCCAAACAGTGATAGAAAGGGTCCTGTTACACTTTGTACTGGGAAGAAGAGGAGCTGGAGGGTTTGCGAGTTGCTTATAAATGATCTTCATTAACCTCCCAGACTGCACCGCTGTGTAACCTAATTCCACAGAGCTATTGAAAAGTAAGTGTAGCCCTTAATGGGCTCAAAACATACAAGGCATGGCCTTTCAGCTTGATATTGTAAGATGGGAATTAAACCCTAAAGCTCTTTGCAAGCTGTCTCATGTTTGCATAAGTGTGTTTATAATGGTGCATGTAGGGAGAAAAATTCAACTTTTATGTTCTGTGTTCATAAAAGGCCCTTTGCATATTCTTGTAACACGACAGTGGTTACTTGAGGCAAATCTATGTTTCTTTTTCCCAGTTAAAAAAAATGGAAGAGTCTCATGAGGAAGCTACAGAAATAGAGAGGATCTTGGGAATACTGCAAACTCTTTTTGAAAATGATCGTAAGTATGATGAAATTAGGCATTAATTGGAGACAATTAGTATTCTCCGTCTTTTACAGTTAGGAGTGGTTAAACTGCAGAGACAAAATGAGGTGAAGTTTGATAGAAATCTTCACGTTGAAGCACATATACCAACCATGTATTTTTTATGGACACTCATCAGTGGCTGTTTGACTGCAGAGACAATGTAAATCCTCTCCCCCTCATTAGAGCCTGCCATTTTTTAGAAGGCAATCCAACAGTCACTGCATATGGATCTGAGTGGGGGGAAAGATGGAAGAAAATAATTACTCTGTAGAACATTTGTTTCTTTCTGCAGACAGCTGGGAACCCACATTGTAACTCACCTGACAAACATTCAGCAGAGGCTTTCCAAAGGAGCACTGTCTAAGTTTGTGTTTACATCTGTTACCTCAGTGTATACCACCTGTTTGTTTTAACAAAGCCATTTTTGCATTTCAGCTGATACACCTATTTCCTTCTTTGATTTCGTGATTGATCCAAACTCCTTTGCACGCACTGTGGAAAACATGTTTCATGTGTCCTTCCTTATAAGGGTAAGCATGATATGTTCTTGAAATCTCACTTTACATATTGGAATTATATAGACATACTGATTTTTAATTTTTTTTATGTCTTCAAGATTGAAAAACTAGGATCTAAATAATAAGAATACTAATTTATTTTCTACAAATGGTCTGTGATATTTTGGTATTCGAGTAAAACAGTGTTGAAAGACGTTTTTTCCTTAGCTTTTTCTGCTGCAATCCATTTAGCAACAAAACAATAGTTAAATTTTTGCTGTCAATATACCTTTCAGAAAAAATTTTGGATCAGATTTTATATAGAGAAAAGTAGTCACAGAGTATAGAGGAGTTATTGAGGTTGTAGGAGAATATGTTAGTGCAGGATTTTATGTTCTTTTTGAATGTATAGATTTGTACCTCAAACTATACTTAGTTTGTCTAATAAATTATTGTAGAAAAGACAAAAACTGACAAAGATACTGTGACTAAATTCAGGTTTATATTTATATTCAGTGAATAGTGATATGATTATGAAGGTTTACCTCAAGTATATTTAATGAGCAATAATGATATTAATAAAGCAAAACATTAATAATTCTCTGTTACTGTTCTATACAGGCTGCATTCTTTATGAATAAGTACTATATTTAAATAGGTTTTTCTTATTTGGTATGCCAGTGAAGGTTCTTTATCAATATATGTACCTGCCTATGACTATGTAGTTAGTAATAATATGAAATCCCAGTGCATTATCCTACCTGGATACCTCTGACTTCTGAAACTTTGAATCCCACTGTCTTTTAGGATGGTCTCGCAGAAATAAAGCTGGATGATGATGAATTGCCAGTAATAGGTAAAATCTAGCTTTAAAAGACCCTAATTGTTTTTTCTTACAACATCACATGTTCACAAAGGTGTAGGTATATTTTTAGCTGGCGATACTCAGTGAACGTAATTGAAAGCATGAAGAGATTTATGATGAGCTGAAAGGATGGAGTCTTTTCAAACAGCAATATATGAAAAAATACCATTATGCTGATTTATACGAATTAATTCTATTCCTAGAAATCAAAGATTATTACCTTTCCTGTCGAGTTATGTTTTTGCTAATAAGTACATGAACATTGTTATGCTTTTTTGTGTGCAAGAAGTCTCTGTTGTCTCTATTGAGTTGGGAACTGCTGCAGCTCAAAACATTTGGAAAGGAAATGCCAAGCAACACACGAGGTGTTTGGCTTTCATTCCCACAGGCTGTCAATGGAGTTAAGACTTTGGTGGGGTTGCATAAGGAGTTAAATACTTAAGTCTTTCTGGGACTCTGAGAAAAAGTTAGTTTCTGAATTTTTAGCAGTTGAGACAAGGAAATATCTTAAGCAGTGTGTGGTACAGGCTATTGATAGAGACTGGGTGGAACATGCAGAATTGATTTTTGTGGAGCTTTTGTGTTCCTGGTGGAAACTGACTTTGCAAGTGTAAATACTGAAAATACTGTATTTTGATCAGAGCCTACAAAATCCAGGAAGGGAGTGGAGTATAACCAAGAATCTGGAGCACGGAACCAAGTTGTCATGTCTCTGACCCAGCAGGAATGGAAGGTAGCGTAGAGAGCATTTGATACTGTTATTAGTCCTTTCTTCCTTAATGGTAAGAATGTATCTGAGAGCTGTTTGTGCTCTCAGGAGGAGAAGTGCTCCTGTGTACATTATCACTGCATTTGACCTTATAGATGCCAGAATGATCACAAATCTAATGGGTGCTTTTAACTGCAAGAAAACTGAGACTTGGGATAGCAATTCCACCTTTGATCCCTGAGGCCTGGTCAGTTTACATGCTTTTAAGCTGTGCACTGACTTTTTACTATTACTATTTTATATGAGGCCAGTGTAAATATGGAGCCTGTTTCTTCCCTTCCATATAGTTGCTTCTGGAGGGGAAGTTTTCAACACTACTTCCTCACTGTCTGCTGTTTGTAATAAACCTTAGAAGACAAAAAGTAGTTTTGAGCACATGCAGCTCTTCTCCTTTGTCCCTCACTGGGAATGTGCAGGAGAAACACAGTAATTTGAAACGGAGTTTTAGTGTCAAAATCTTCATTACTTGCTTCGTGGTAATTAAATTGAAATAGTTCAGCACTCATGACTTACATACTGCTGTCGTCTGCACCCAGGAGATCATAGAAGAATTTGAAATAACAGAAGCCATGATTAGCCCTCCTTTTCCAAGCACCGAAGAGGAAATGGAGACAGAGTAACTTTTAAAGTAAGTTCTTTTAATTTTTGTTTTTTAATAAATCAAACTCAGTAAGGAGCCAGTGCATGAGTTCCTTGTGCACATGGAAGAACTGCCAGGGAACTATGTGTGACTTACAAATGTAGAAGAACTGTAAGCAGGGTGACTGTAACATCTGGAACATTGAGGTGTTCTTGCTCTCTTCGTGGAACAAAATGTAATTAGTCTTGTGTGCAGTAATTAACGGGGAAAAAAAAAACCCTTCATTTTTACATTTGATGGTCAGTTAAATGAGAGACTGGAGTTAATTTTTTGAACTCCATACTGGGAATGCAATGTTGGGAAGAATCATAGCTTAGTTTTATTTTTTTAACTTAGTGACAGCCAATGTTTTTAATACAAGCAGTCTGAAGAAGAAAGGAGGGGGAACCAGGCTGTCTTCCCTTCCTGCTTCCCTGAACTTCTTTCAATGATAGGACTGAATTCTTTTACTGTTGCAGTTGCTTTGTAAGTTCCAAATTTTGATGCATATTGTCTTACCGTCTTTTATTTTTCTCTCCCCTCTAGGTGCCTTAAAGAAAATACTTTAGAATGCTTGCTTCAAAAATTGTTTTATATGTATATATTGTAAAATTAAATCTATTCTTACTGGAACATCCCAACATTGTATAAGCTGCTTTATTCAGAACCATGGAATGATTTGGGTGGGAAGGGACCTTAAATATCATCCAGTGCCACCCCCTGCCAAGGGCAGAGACACCTCCCATCAGCCCAGGTTGCTCCAAGCCCCGTCCAACCTGGCCCTGGACACTCCCAGGGATCCAGGGGCAGCCACAGCTTCTCTGCCCAACTTGTGAAATTCAGGCTTGTCACAGGGTTATTACCATATACTCTCTCTTTATTCTGGCTTAGTTTACTACTTCATATAAAGTTTACTGTCACTCACCAGCTTTTATCCTTCCCACCTTGTCTCTCCCCGGCAGCAGCAGTAAGTGGAATTTACGTGGTTAACCTTCCCTGCTGGGATAATCTTGCTATCTACATGATTTTGGGACCTGCAGGAGAAATTGATAGCACCTTGCTGTTCTTGCTGTTCTGGAAATTAAGGTTTGAGTGTGGAAATTTGGTCCCAATTAGAGATAGCAATTCCCCTTCCCATTTTTCCAGGCTCCACCTGTGTTTGGCTGGTAACTTGGGCAGACCAGCTATATGGGGCTGTGCATTATTTTATTAAAAATAAATAAAGTCTAGCTCTCTTTCCAGAAAATGCTCCATGGAGGAACACTACCTCTGGAATTGTAGAAAAGTATGTTAGCATGCGAGGTATTATGTTCTTTCTGAATCCCTACATTTAAAATACATGTTAAATTTTAGAATTTTAATTAATTTTCTAAATTTAAAACTTTTAGAAAATACAAAAACATACGCAAATACGAAATAGAAGATTTTAGAAAATACATATACAGGTACAAAATAGAAAGTTTTAGGAAATGCATATATAGATACAGGTACAAAAGAGAAAGTTTTAGAAAATATATAGATACAGGTACAAAGTAGAAAGTTTTAGGAAATACATATATAGATACAGGTACAAAGTAGAAAGTCTTCGAAAATACATATATAGATACAGGTACAAAGCAGAAAGTTTTAGGAAATGCATATATAGATACAGGTACAAAAGAGGAAGTTTTAGAAAATATATAGATACAGGTACAAAGTAGAAAGTTTTAGGAAATACATATATAGATACAGGTACAAAGTAGAAAGTTTTGGAAATAACAAAAAAAAAACAAATTCAAAGCAAAAAAGTTTAGAAAATACATATATAGATACAGGTACAAAGTAGAAAGTTTTAGGAAATACATATATAGATACAGGTACAAAATAGAAAGTTTTAGAAAGCACAAAAACACAATTATATCGTCTAAATCGAGGTTTGTGGGGAGTGGTGCTGTGGGTATTTCTACCACCCTTTTACCTCGCTGTAGCAGCCCAGGGGGATGCACAGAGCGATCCGACGAGATGTTTTCGTGGTGAGGACACTCTCAAGCCATGAGGGGAGTGCTGTGAGCCCCGGGCTCACACCTGGAGCTTACACTTGGAGCTCACAGCGCTGCCCAAGGGGCAGCGCTGTGAGCTCCAAGTGTGAGCTCCAGGTGTGAACCCGGGGCCGCGCTGTGACCTCCAGAGCAGCACTTTCAGCTCCAAACCAGCACTTTTAGCTCCACCACAGCGCCCCTCGGGGTGCTGTTACCAACCCG
>VWZF01013055.1:310620-449900 GCA_013396755.1 Sclerurus mexicanus
CTTACACTTGGAGCTCACGGCGCTGCCCAGGGGGCAGCGCTGTGAGCTCCAAGTGTGAGCTCCAGGTGTGAACCCGGGGCCGCGCTGTGACCTCCAGAGCAGCACTTTCAGCTCCAAACCAGCACTTTTAGCTCCACCACAGCGCCCCTCGGGGTGCTGTTACCAACCCGTCCCCTCACAGGGAGGCGCAGGCCGGGCGGGGCCCGCCACCGTCACCATGGCGAGCGCCACCGCCGCCTTCACCGTGCTGGAGTACAAAGGCTGGAAGGAGGGCCGCGGCTGCGGCTACTGCGGGTCGGCGCAGGGGAAGGTGTCTGCGGGTGAGCGCGGCTGAGGGCGATGAGGGGGATGAGGGCGCTGAGGGGGCTCCGCCATCTCTGCCCGTGCCTAAGATGGCGGCGGCGCCTCTTCCTGCCCGCAGACAAGATGGCGGCGGCGCCTCTTCCTGCCCGCAGACAAGATGGCGGCGCCCGTCCCTTCCGGGGCGCTGCCCTGAGGGGCGGGCGGGCATGGCGGCGGGTGGCGGCGGTGGGGATGGGTCGTGCCACAGCATCGTGGAGTTCTTCGGCGGCGAGGATGGCTACCGCTGCGGCTACTGCAGGAGCGACACCGGCAACCTGTCGCACGGTGCGGGCTGAGGGGCGGTGGGGCGCGGGGAGCTCGGGGCTGCTCCCACGGCCCGCGGCTGGTTCTGGCACAACTAAGCAGCGGTTCTCGTGTTGTTTTCCTGGGTTGTTTCTTGAAACACATCCGTGCAGAAGTGCCACTGGCTACTCAGATCCGCAGTGACCGCGGAATCGGCGTGGTTTGGGTTGGAGGGACCTTAAAGGTCGCTCGTTCCCACCCCTGCCATGAGCAGGGACACTTCCACCATCCCGGGTTGTTTCAGCCTGGCCTTGGGCACTCCCAGGGATCAGGGACAGCCACAGATTCCCTGGGAAACCCGTGCCAGGGCCTGCCCACCCTCCCAGGGAAGGATTCCTTCCCAATATCCCATCCATCCCTGCCCTCTGGCAGTGGGAAGCCATTCCCTGTGTCCTGTCCCTCCATCCCTTGTCCCCAGTCCCTCCCCAGCTCTCCTGGAGCCCCTTCAGTCCCTGCCAGGGGCTCCCAGGTGTCCCTGGATCCTTCTCTCCTCCAGGTGACTCTCCCAGCCCCTCTCCGTGGCAGAGCTGCTCCAGCCAGTCCTGCAGAGTTGTGTTTTAAAGCCCCTCCGCGCTCAGTGAAGTGTTGCTGTGTTATTTATTTCAGGGATGTGGGCACATTCGATGACGGTTCAAGACTACCAGGATCTCATAGACAGAGGATGGCGAAGGTAAATCGAAAAAGAGAATGCAGAGCAACTTGGAATTCACATTTAAAATTTAGATCTGTGAAAAGTTTCCATCAGTAATTGAAGTAGAATTATGTGTCCAGCTACCTGTGACTTTTTGTCTTGTGACACTGTCAAACAGGAAAAAATTTAATGTTTTTTGGAAGGATAACATTGTGGTATAGCAGAAAAGATCTGAAGAACTTGCTTCTTGACTTTTATCATGTGATATTTTGATATGATTTTAATAAGAAAGGTTCTTCTTGCTTTTATGTTGTAGTATAAGCAAAAAAAACCTCAATACACATTTATTACTGTTTTCAGAAGTGGGAAATACGTCTACAAACCTATCATGAATCAAACATGTTGTCCTCAATACACAATAAGGTAAGAAACTCAGAATATGTTTCTGTAATGGATTTGACCACTTCAAATATGTTCCACCATTTGTGTTTTCTGCTTGAAATACATCCCACTTGAAAAGTTTGTCTACTTTTAGTGATACTTTGAATAGTAAACATGTGCTCTGGGTTTGTGCACAGGGACATCAGCAGCTCTAGGATAATTTCCTATAAGGAACCTCATCTGTAACCCACAAACACTGCTTTAGTAGCTTGAATAAGAGAGGCTTACATTTTTATCGTAGTAATTATAGTGGTAAACACACAAAACATGCCCTAAGAACTGATATTATGCAGTACAAAACAACATAAATTCTATTACCTCAAAAGTGTTTGTAAAATATTTGGTCACTTAGTATAGGTAAACTTAAGAAATAAATAGAATTACATATACAGTGTACTTTTTAAGTGATTCCTTAATGTGGGTTTTTTTTTTCTGAAACAGTCTTCCACAAAAGAAATGGTCATCGTTTTTTCTTTTTTAGGTGCCAGGCTTTGCATTTTCAGGCCTCCAAATCTCACAAGAAGGTTCTGAAGAAAATGTTGAAATTTATTTCCAAAGGAGATGTTTTGAAAGTAGCAAGTGAAGGTAAGAAACTCTTAGTGTTTGAAACCCAAAACTGATGTCTGGGAGGAGGATTAAATACCTGCTTGAGTGGTGAAATGGTGAACAGGCTTTGAATTTTGTGTATAGACACTGTATCTGTTGGAAAACACTTGTAACTTTGGAAATTAGTTAATTTAGTGTTAATTATAATTGTGCAAAGTGTATGCTGTGGTTACACAGAGAGAAATTCACTCCTGCATGTGTTAATTGCCTCCAGAAGAGCCGATGGATTCCCATATAGAGGATGCGGTGGTGTGTGATTTTCCATACAAAAGTGAGTCTCAGGTCAGCCAGTCTGAACTGACTCCCTTGGGTGTGGATCACACTGAGAGGGTGGAGAATGAAGATAAAGACTCAGGGGAAACCAAAGAAGAGGTGAATGTGCTGAAGGTGGAATCGGATTCTCTTCAGATCTGTGCAGACAAGGACACGCCAGTCCCTGGAGAACCCTCACAGTCGGCTAAAGTTGTTCACACACCACCTAAGCCAGGTATTCCCATTTCTGGTAGTCACTGGGATATACTATCATGATTTCACATCTTATTGAAGTCCTTCTTTTTATCTTGCCTAACGAATCAGCGATTGGTTTGTTTTATTCCCCATACATTTATAGAATTACAACATATAAATTGAGAGGTGCTGGGTGTTGTTTTCTTAGTGTTTCCCAAAAGTTACATTGATTTTCATTATATATTTTTTTTTATTTTAGTTAAGTTATGGTGAGTACATAACTAATTTCAGGAGTTTTCTGTAAGCTATTTAGATTGCAGTCAGGTAGGTCAAGAATGATAGAATCTCATCAGATGTTTGGATCAGTTCCCAGTTCAGGATGTTTTTGTGTGCAGAAACAGATGTACAGCCCAGCTTCCCCTTCCTTCTATGGGATGTTGTGTACCTTGGGATACGGTTAATGGACTGGTACTGTTTTTATATATCTTAATTTCTGCAGGTTATTTTGCAATATAAACTCTGTTGTTTATATCCTGTGAATAACTTAAGACTGCATTTTCACACTTTCATGGAGTCCTTGCCACAGATCTAAGTAGCGTCAGAAATAAGTTTGGTACATTGTGTTGTTATCTTGTAGACTTAAAGAAAATCATATAGCTGTCTGCTGATCTCAAAAACAAAAAAGGTATAGATTCTTTTGGTCCTCTATAAAGAATGACATTTTTTAGGTGAGCTTTTTCGTCTGACTGGGAGCTTTCCTTGTTTCAGATCTGGGTAACTTAGGTTAGAAAAGAAGTGTCACTAGAGGACTAGGAATTACGTAGGAATTTCTCCTTCTTGTCTTGCTGTGAACTTAAGTTTCTGTAAGGAGGTGAAGTAAGAATGAATCTCTAGGATCTCAAACTCTGAAGAGGGGAGATTCAGATTAGATATAAGTAATAAATTTTTGATGATGAGGGTGGGCAGGCCCTGGCACAGGGTGCCCAGAGAAGCTGTGACTGCCCCATCCCTGGAAGTGTCCAAGTCCAGAATGGATTAACTATAATGTTATTTTTCCCTTAGCGAACACTTACTCCAATTTTATCCAGTTTTCACCAGCTTAGTAAGCAATTTTTGCATCTAAATAAAAAGGAAAGGTTTCAGAAATGCTTGATCAGAAAACCAGTCGTGTCACATAAAACTGTTACATGTTCTGGAAAGCTATTGCAGAATTTTTAAGGCTGTATGTTTTATTTTGAATTTATAAAAACATTTATAGTCCGTTTATGGTTTGCATAACTTTTATTTATTTAAATTTTGAAAACCTCTTATGTTTTGAATAATAAATGAAAAACTTTGGCCTGTGTAAACTTCATTTTGGAAGCAAACCAAGTGACCTTTGCCAGCAGGTGGCAGACTTGGGTAAAGAATGTGAGTGTAGAACTGCCAGGGCTTTGAAAAAGGTGAGGTAAGGTCTTCAGTGAGGTTAAGAATAACTTTGGGTCACACTTTAAACGCTGGAAATGCAGATAAGAAATCTTTTAACCTTGTAATGTGTTTCAGAAAAAGAGGGTTTACTTTTACAGAGGAGAAAAATTCAATAGTGTGCTTCTTTCTGGAGGTTTATGGGGAAATACAAAAGTGAATAATAAATGCATCAGAAAGCTTAATGAATTAATCTTTTTTTTTAGGGTAGATGGTGTTACAGGTCAAATTCAGTTTAAAATTTTCCAGATAGAAAGATGTTTGGTTTTCATCTTGGAAAACGCAGACTTAGCCCGTAATAAGATTGTTTAATTGCGTTTTTATTCCTTTATAAACAAAACAGGTCATTGTCCTTTAGGAATAATGGTCTGTTTCTGCACAGTTTCAGATGGAAAAGAAGGTTTGCTTATATCTGTATATGCACATTTATTGTTTTAAGAAGATTTTCTTGCTAACTTACAGCTTACAGAAGATAGGAGACATGAAACAGATCCCGATACAGATGAAGTACTCATTCTTCAAATGTATCATGACTGTTTTAAATAAACTCCTCCTCTGCCTTGTTTGCCTGAGCACGGGTCACACAGTATCCCTAATTCCCTCAAGTTTGTCCTTTTCTGGTGAATAATTTGAGCTGTGGGGGGGAAACAAATACTCCAAACCCTGAGCTGAGAGGTAAGAAACCTCAACCATAAAATCTGCTAGCACCATTGCAGGATGTCTGAGCAGTGCCAAAGGGATAGTAGCTCCTTTTCCAAGTCCCTGAGGTGCTGTCAACATTTCAGCTGCCGTGGAGAAACCAGGCTGGAACTCTTCTGGATGAGCCACAAAGATCTTCCCAATAACTTCCCCCAGGAGTACTCTTATAAACTCTGTCAATCCTGTATGGTCTGCATATTAAGAGGTAGAGTTTACAGCATTACTGATACTTAAAAGTTATCCCAATATAAAGTATTTTGCCAATTTTCATGATGTATCTGTTGGTAAAGAAAGATGCTTCAGGCAGTGGCTCTGAGGGCTTCAAGCCTTTGCAGGTGAAGTGACTCTGAACACGAGTGAGCGTTCAAAATACCAGTGCTCTCATCATTTCCAGATTGCAGAAGGATCCCCCTGTTCCCATTGTCCACAGGAAGGTCTGAAGTGGGTAGAGAACAAGAAAGATGTCAGTTTTGGCTAGAAAAGGTACTGGTGAGGAGGAGGAGGAAATTAAAATGTGTCTTTTCATAAGGGTTCTGGAAAAAGCAATGTCCATGTAGCATCCAGGCCTTCAGCATAGGAAGGTGGGATAAAAGCCATAGTTAAGTCTGAATTTGCATTATTTTTTACTTCTTAGGAGTGTTAATGGACTTGGAAATGTGTCTTCTTCCTCGTGCTTCCAATGAAAGCACCTCACCATTCAGAGTACTTTCCTGTTTAAAAAGTTTCCCCAAAATTGCCAGCACGTGTTTTTCAAATGCATGGATTTGGGGAGAAATGGAATGGTATAAAACCCTTCTTCAGCATCTGTAACAGTGCTTGTTACTGTTTGGGTTCTGTGCCAGATGTATGACTTTATTTCCCTACATTAAAGTAGTTTTTTCCACTCTTTCTCTCTTTCTGAAGTTTTTAATATGGCTCTTTTTTGGCTTCCAGCCCATCTACCATCCTTTCAGTGCCTTTGGAGGGTAGCATAGGGACCAGCCTTTTTTTAGTTGAAGAAAATATGTATTACTTTTTCTAGTAATGGCATTCTTATATCTTGACTTTTTATCTTTAATTAGTGTCCTAATTATAAATTTGGTCTGACCCCTTCATTGAGGAATTTGGACTACTTGAATTTTTAATTGTGCTTGTCTTTGAATTTGTGTTGCTTTAAAAGTGAAGTTCTTGTAGTACTAGAAAATTGATCAGGATAGGAAATAGTACAAATACCATTTCACAAATAGGATATTATAAATGGTTGATCTGTTAAAGGTAGACTGATAAAAGTGGTGAATTGATTAGTTTAAACAGACAATCTGAATATGATTTTAAGCATAGATGTAAACTTCTGTGGCCTTTTGCTCTTCCAGTACATGACATTAATAGCATTGGCACTGATATTGGCAGCATTTCTGCACAGTGCCCACAGATGGCAGGTGACAATAAAGAAATCCTTTTATTGGGGTGTGCTTCTACAGGAGTTTGTCCTGTAGCCACATGGACTTTGAATGTGGTAGAGCAATTCTCTGTGAATTTGCTTGTGAGGTTTTGTGGTTGTGTTTTTGTCCTTGCAGTTTCAAGTTTTTAAATATATCCATGGCTTTGGGGTGGAATCACGGTCAAGCTGATTCCAGGTTCAAGTACTGCTTTAATATAGCTTTAAATATAGTATATTTGTATATTAGAAATAATAAATATGTAAGTATAGCTTTAAATTTAATAGTTTCAAATAGCTGAAGAATCATTGCATTAGCTTGGCCTCAGGTGTTGGTAGTTGTAAATGTGAAAGACCAGTTTGAGTTCAGATCACAGTGTGGAGTTAATAGTGATTTCAGCTGTTTCTTTTCAGTGATTACATAAGAACTGCTTAATTGTTGTTAAATGTGCTGTTTAACTCTGCCTGTGCCCTTGTAGGGAAAGGGGCTGATCTGAGCAAGCCGCTGTGTCGGAAAGCAAAGGACATTCGGAAGGAGAGAAAACTGCAGAAACTCCTTCAGAACCGGAAGTGCACCTTAGAAGGCTCTCAGCTTCCAGGAGGAGACCAAGCTTTCCTCTTGCAAAACTCTAAATCGAAAACAAACCAACCTAAAACCATTGAAGACTTTGTTTTTGTGTCTTTACCTGAGGATGCACAACACAAATTAGAGGTAACGTCTTGTTTGCTGTTGTGGGAGGCAAAGGAAGGAAAAGTCTGGTTAAGGAGGCTGTGAAATGCTTAGGTCTGTATCTGTGAGTTTATGGAGTAGTCATAGGTTAAATCTTGAAATATATGTGGTACTGCATTATAGACACATGTAATTGTGTGTATATATATATAAAATAAATATAGATACGCAGTGCAGCTGAGCTCTGTGTAGCCACAGGAGGGTACTCTTGCACTGCAGTTCATTTGTAGCAGAAACCAGGAGAGTTACCAAAATAAATTGCAAATTGATTTCATACAGCATAACTTGAAAATGAAAGACTTTGAATTAACTGAGTGTTGAATGATGAGAGAAATTCAATATTTAGTTCTGCAGTATATAAACACTTAAACTATGTATGCTAATGAAACCTGACAAGAAAGCAGTAACTTCATAAAATTAAACAGCTAACGAGATAGCTGCTCTCTGTGCACGTCTTTGCTGCGTGTTGATGTCTCTGAAAGCTGTAGAAGTGATGGTAGAAAAGTTTGTTTAATAAACTGGTTGCCACTTTATCTATTAGAGACAGTAATCTGGAAGACTTTTGGGCTTTCTAACATTTGTTATTCGTAAAGCTGTTTTTCTTCTTATTTTTTCCTGTAAGCTGGAATACTGAGTATTTTCCTGCTCATTTTCAGTGATGGTACTGGAAATGAAAATATTTACTGACTAGAAGCTGTGGAATTGATCCATCTCACTTAACTCCTTTATTTTCTGATGACTTGTGTAACAGAAGCATTATGGCTTTGTCTGAACATCTTCAGTCAGAAGATGCAGGGAAAATCCAGCTGTATATTCCCAGATTGTCTTTGCTCATTGCTGTCAAGTTTTGTTGGGTTTTACTTTAATTGATCATAACCAGTGCTATTTGTGAAAATAGAACCATTCTGAAAATTATGTGGGTTTTGAAATTAATATGACCTTAAATTTATTTGGAAAGACTTGCACTGCTGCTCATATGATACCATTCTTGTGCTTAGGCAGGAATTGTTTTTTCTAAGAAGAATTTTTATTTGATAGATAATTTTTTAAAATTATTTTTGTGTGTTTAAGGGTGATGATGGGAAGACTGATAACTACTTGTTGCAGTTAACTCATAATTGAGTATGGAAACACTGCTTCATCTTTCTCTTTCAATTTCAAAAATATCAAGAAATCCCCTTGGGATTATTGCCATAAGAACATAGTCTTTAGATGAAGAGCACAGAGCTGAGTCTTCCAAGTCCTTCGAGTATTTTTCAGTATAATATGAAACCACAAGAGGATATTCTACATAGTACAGGAAGTCTCTTTAAAATGTTGATCTGCCATACCACAAGTTGGTATGATTTCCTGAAAACTGTTTGTGTAGTTCTTCTAGAGGCATTTTAGTTATCTTGATTTGCAATTTGAAAACCATGTGTGTTACTCAGTGTAAATATAAAAGCCTTCAGTAGCCTAAATTGAGCTGAAGAATTAGAAGGCTCTTGGCTAATATTAACTAAATTATGATGGCCCTTGTGCAGGAGGTTAAAATTTCTCTCTGTTGTGTTGTTTTTATTATGTATAAATGTATAGTTACTGCATGTATTGTAATAATAAATGTGTTTAACTTCTTCTGAAGGTGAGGGTGGTGAGATCATCTCCACCAAGTTCCCAGTTCAAAGCCACATTTCAGGAGTCTTACCAGGTCTATAAACGTTACCAGATGGTTATTCACAAGGACCCACCTGATAAACCAACCATAAATCAGGTCAGAAGGCCAAATTAATTGTATGCAAAGCTTCCCCTTCATTTCATGTGTCCTGTTTCTGGGAGAAACAAACGTGGATTTTATATCCACTGTATATTCAGGAGCATTTAAAAGTACTGTATCAAATAAGATCAACATCCTGAAAGTGCAAACTCTTTTGATACCTCTTTGTGAGTGCCACAAATACTTGGTCTTAGTTACAGACCAAAACTTTACGGATGTTTCATGGGGATGCTGTTGGGTAAGAGATGGAGAGGATGAGGCTCTTGGAGAGAGATATTTTAGGCCTTATAAATACAAATTTCCTAAGAACTGAATCCAGCTGGACACTCATCCTGATAGCTGGTCTCGTTGGATTTGGTTGGAATGCTTCCTTAAGGAGGAACTAACATGACCAGGGCCAACATGTGAGCAAAAGTTTATCACACACACAAATTGTTGCTTTCAAGTTCACAGGAGTTGAATAATTCTCTTCACTTTCAACTTAAGCCTTTCACAAAGTAATCTCTGCGCTCCATCTAAATTGCACATTGTTGCTGCTTCCTGTAATGACCAGGTGGAGTGTCAGGGTGAACTGTCAGACCTGTTACCTCGCTGATATTATAAAGAAAAAAAAGTATGAGCTTAGAGAAACAGTATACATAGCAAGAATATGTAATTGCTGAACCAGAGAAATGAGTAATGTGCCATTAAAAACAATACATTTTAAAAGTCCAAACTAAAATTTGTAGTTGATTTGTTAGATGCTTGTTAAAAAAATAGGTTGAATAAACTCCTGGTTTGGAGTGTTCTAGTGTTACACAGCTTTTATTCTTTAATGAAAGTATCAGCAGGCATTTTAAGCTCAGTGTTAGCTGTCAGACTTTCTCCTGTAGGAGGTTTCCTTATTACTGTGTTTAAAATAGAAAACTGACTTCAGAGGCTTTGAAGTGGATAGGAGGAGATCTTTCACTAGCCTTACCTTCAGAAGCAGATTATCTGATGATATGCACTCAAAATAGAATGCTTGTATTTCCCTTGCTCTGAAGGTGAGGTTAGTACCTGTCTCCTTTGAGGACCCCCAGTTCAAATCATCCTTCAACCAATCTGCCACTTTATTTGCCAAGTATCAGATGTCTGTACACAAGGACACACCTTCTGACTGTGGGGAAAACGAGGTACAGTTCACTGCATGCACCTTTCTGAAAACATCTTTTTAAAATGCACAGTTAAATGGTGGGAAATGGTGTCTCTGAGAGTGAGTCTAAATATTAAAATAGTGCAATTTCCATTTGGGGGGAAAAGCATTGAGTTTTTTAGTGAGGTTCTGCTGCAGGCTTCAGCCCAGAGGTCACTGAGCTGAAGAGGGAGGGACTGAACATGATCTGTAAAGAGATTGGGGACTAAGATTTACACTGGAAATAGGATGATGGTGTGGAAGTGGTTTTTTGATGGCAAAATCATCTTCTGCCTTAAAGTTGTTTGGTACCTTTTCTACATTGCTCCTTTTTTTTTTTTTTGTGGTCTTGCTTAGTTTAACAGGTGAAAGTTTTAAAAATCTCATTTTTATTCTCATTCCTTTGCTAAGCACACTGCTCAACTGGAACTAACATTTGCAGTAGGAATAGTGCAAAAATACCTCCACCAGCTGATTCTCTGAGGTGCAATGGCAATACATTGCATATAGATAAACCCTGCTCTTAAAGTGTTGTTTACAAGGAAGTTAATCCCAATCTAATACATTTAAAAATAATTAAAAATACCTGTGGGGTTCTAAACAAGCAGCAGTTCTCCATTTCTCTGGAAGGTGGCACAGCCTTTTTGTTAGCAGAATTAATAAAATTGCTACCTCAGAGCTGTCATTTCTATCTACTGCAGATGTACACCTTTAATACTGGTCAGCTCTCTAGTCTGGCTTTTCTGTTCTTGAGAGTGATATCTCACAAGCTGGGGCTGTTTTCCAGGTAGAATAGTAAAACCACATAATAATTTTTGGCTTTAGTTCAAAACAGTGTAAGGAGAGCTTTCTGTTTTTTTGTGAGATGTCTGTAATGCTACTCTGGAAAGCCATAAAATCCATTTCACTTTGTTTTGTAAAATAATAGGTCTCATAACAATAAGTAGTAGTCTCTGCCCTTTTTATAATTACTGGCATAAATGGCTTTAATTATGTAATGTAAAAATGGGAAACATGCCAAGGTAGATGGAGCTGTTTACTGGATTTGTAGCAGGCATTACCTGGTCTGATTAGGGACTTGATTTTTCTGCTACGATGAAAATATTTCAGCCCATAAAGGTGCATTAAAGATAGTCAGGTTTCCACCACCTTAAGGTGTAAAGTCTGTCATGGGAATTGCTGTTGAATAGGAAGGAGATGGATTTCTGTTCACTGCTAACAGTGTAAGGGATTTTTATCCTCTTTTCCCTCTTTACTTGCCAGAGGTGTTTCCTAATTTCACCTCAATCTTCCCTCTCTGGCCTCATGTTTGTGCAGGCCTAGTGAAACATTCCAGGGGAGACATAAAACCTTCTCTGAAGCATCTCCTGGGTGTAAAACCTTGGTGTGGTGCTGGTGGGTTTGAGTTTAGGTGCTTGTTCAGCCTTGATTAGTGACTTGATTGAGACTGCCTGGCCAAGAAGGTCTTTCTAGTCACAGCTCTTAAAAACTAACACTGTCTCTTCAGTCCAAAGCATTCTGTGTTTGATCTCTGCAGGAAGTAAACTGAAGAACATTTTAGACAAAAACTTGTTTTCATGTATTTTAGAAGGTTTTTTTCTTTTTTTAATACCAAATCTGTGTGGGAAGAGAATTATATGAGTCACTTTTAAGAACAGAAGATACCAAGTAAGGTAAAACTGATTCAAATTATTGAGGGGAAGGGTGGAAAATACTGTTTCAAAAACCTCAGACTTCTTTTTCAGACTTTTTAATGCACCATACAAACATTATGGAGCCAAAGAGTTTTCTAAGTAAAGGAAGAATGAAGTTCTGTCCTATACACAGGGCTTTTTATCAGAATAATGAGGAGTCTGCTTCTGGCTTTAAACTGGAAAACATCCAGAATATTTTTATCTAATAAATTAAATTTAGTTTTCAATCTGTGCAGACTACTCTGAGGTTGTTGAACTTTTTTTTTTCAGGGAGAGTCCTGCACACTTTTGTGTTTGGGAAGTTTCTGCTTTAGGAAAAGTGTTTATATTTGGCTGAACTCTTCATATTCAGAAACCTGCCGATATTGAAGTTCAGAATCCAACAAAGACCTTTATGGGACATATTAACAGCTTCTTTTGGGAATATATTCTTAGCTTGTTTGCATTAAAATACACTGTCTGCCTGCATTAACTGCCAGACTGGTTTAATATTATTACATTAGAAGGCAATTTTAGGAATCAATTTAGAATTTTGGTGATTATTTAAGAAACACACTAATGTGCAAAGTTATGAAAATGTTCACAATATTAACAAAAAGTGTGAACAATGAATCTGATTATTGCTGAATGAGTGTGAAAGGAGGCCTTTTTGCACCTATGTAAAATATATACAGCTTTTCATCACGATTCTATGTGAGAAGGGAGAGTAGATGATTTTCAGGGCAGGGAGTCCATGGAATTGAACTTCTGGGCGCTCTCTGGTTAGTGCTGATTTGAGACCAGTGATACCTGGTGTTTCACTGCCCTCCAAGATCCCGAGCCTTTCTGAATTTTGCCTTTTCCTCTCTACTTTCTCCTTTCCTCCTTCTGCATCCCAGGTGGAGACTGCGTGGCACCAATTACACTGTGTTCATTAAAATCACTGAAATTGTGATTTTGCTGGGAAAAGTCCTCTGTGTGTTTTGGTCGTGCAGTGCTGATCCCTGAGTGAGGCAGTGACTTCTGTTTGGTCTAATAAAAAGCAGGGTAGACGTTTCAGAGTGGAATAAACTTTTTCCAAGTCCCAGAGTTGGTGGCACCCCTGCGGTGATGACATTTGTCTATTCTATGGAAGCATCATCACAATCCTCTGTTCCTCTTTCACTGGCAAGGAGAGGATTTGGTAAGGTAGAAATATATTTATTATCTGCCTAATTTAGGAGCAGGTTGAAGTATTTCCTTGCTCCTGGCATTAAAACTGATTTAGTTTGCAAGGGGAAAAGAAAAATCAAATCTGGTTTTAACGTAAAAGCTACAGCTATTTTCTGCATATTCTTTTAAACTGTTCATGATCCCATTTTTTCTTAGGTTGTCTGGTATAAATTGAACTTACCCTGGCAATCTTCTCAGCCCTCTCAAAAACCTTGGGTCGCTTGCTGCAGGAATTCAGCTTCAGATCTGACTTGGTTGTCTCTGCTTCAGAGTCAAGTATTGATGTTACACAAAGTTGCTGGCACTTCAGAATATTTATGTCAGCGTGTTTTTATTGAATTGAATTGGTGTCCTGAGGAAAAACACAGCAAACAAGTTTCTAATTAAAGGTTTCTTCATAATACTTGCTCTTAAATAGTGCTGTGGAAGAATTGATTTTTCAGTTTTCCTCTGTGGGAACACAAAGCTTTATTAAGCTGCAATGTAAATGCATGGTCCTCTGCTGGTTTGGGAATATGTGTGTTCTTATCTTGAAATAGTTATTGGAAAAAATGAGAAGAATTAGGGGAAACCTCAGCAGATTGTTAAGTGCTGAGGTATAAATAGCTTCTGAATGAGGTAAATTGTGGAAAATAGGTGTTTCCCTGCCTATTGGGGAACTTTATCCAAGGCTACTCTTGAATTGGTCAAGTTCCTGAACTGCTCATTTTTGGAAGCTCTGAGAATGTTCATGAAAAGAATCTCTTTTAATGTTTGTCCCATTCTTTGGGTTTCTTCTGGGCCTGTATGAAGTCCTATCTGTGGACCTTTATCTCAGGTCCAAAATGACAGTCATCACGTCCTGTTCCCAGTGTAATAGAGCTGTTATTCTTTACCTTCTTGTTGTTGTTTTCTTGTTTGTTGGATTTATTTTTTTTAAGTAGTGGAAGATGTAATCATGTTTAGTGTGAGGAGCTGTGTCTACAACACACAAAAAACCCCACAAGTGCAATCCATTGCAACGATTTATATTACAAGTTAGTTGTTTGGTGTTTTTCCTGCTTTTGTCATGGTTGTATTTATTTTGTGAAATGAATCAAGCTATAATTAAAAAAAAATGAAATAAATGTTAGAAAAACTGAAAAATGGAGACTTCTCTAATGAACAGAGAGGAGGGAGTAGGCTGAGCATCCTTTTATTGAACAGACCTTGTTTCCCTGTATTATCAGTGAAACATAGTTGGAGCACAAATCATGATGCTGATCAGCAGATCAAGAGTACCACAATTATGCAAAAAATTGTATGGATGGGGGTTTGTCTGCCTTTTTTTCTTCATTTGTCCTTAAAAAGATAATAAATCCTAATACAACTTTGTCAGAATAATTCACGCACAGAGAAATGGATAAATACATGTTTAGGGCCTGTATTCTTATTTTTTAAATTGAATAACTTTTAATAGCATTTGGTTGTATTTCTGGGAGAAAATGGGTAGATTAATATGTAGAAGGATGATCTGAGAATAGACAGGATGAACTTAGGTGTCTTATATAATCCCAAGGGGCATAGACTGGCTCTTTGGATGAGACCGTTGGATTTATGGATCTTAGTAATGTCACGTCTTCTGCTTTGCTGAGAACAATCCTTATCTGCAAACATTTTACCTCTTGCTCAGCAGCAAAAATACCTGTTTCTGGATAAGAAATGGGAGACGGGGCCTTGCAGAATGCAAATCAGCTGGAAGATGTTTCTACCCCAGCTTCAGGATGATTTGTCAAGTATTTGGAGGTGGATATGCAAATGTCTCAGAACATTTTACCACGTGTTTTATATAAATTGTCAGAATTTATTTCTTGGTGTTTAAATGGTGGATACAGGTGTGGAGCTCTGGAGGTTTGGAGGCAGAGATTTTAGGTGAAATGAATGCAATCAAAACATTTCTTCCTGGCCTTTTCATCCCAAGAAGGAAATTTTTTGATCCCAACAAAGTAATGGCTAATTTGGATAGAATAGGGGGGATCTCTGGCAGTTCTTAAGGAAGGATCATCTCACCAGAAACCTCACAATTCTGACTCAAGGTTACCTGTTTTAAAATGCTTCTTGAAGTGAGTTGGAGAAGCTGTCAGCTTATTTTATAAACACACACACATATATATAAAAGCTCCTGGCTAGTTTAGTTCTTTAACTGTATTCAGTTACTGTGCTAAACAAAAGAACAGTGCATATCATTCCAAACTGAGTTTTACATTTTACATGTTGCCATGTCAAAATTTGAAATCAAGCATTTTTTCATTCCTGCCTCTTGCCTGATGAACTCAATGGTTGATCTGCATGGTTTAAAACAATACACCTTGTCCATTAATGTGATTTTTAATCTTCAGGTCTTTTTTCAGAGACGTGGCTGAAGTGTCGCTGAAACAAGCTCTGTGGCAGCTACACAAGTTAGAAAACATTTCCATAAAAGATCATAAAAACTGTACAGTAGTTTCCAGAAAGAGCAAGAGCGAACAGTTTATTGCTGTTCAGACCTGAAGCAAGCGTTTTATTTAACTTCTCCCGAGCGTTTTTATAATGACAAACTCATAGAAAAATAGTGTCTGTCTGTTCCCTCTGTGAAAGTAGCTGGACACTCTCTTTGCTTTGTGCTTAACTAAATATTTGTCTTGGAAGACAAGAATTTCGCTGCACACAAAAGATACACTGTTTGAAAAGGTGCAAAAAATTACTGAAATACGTACAGCGGGTTTTTTCTTTCCTAGGCTTTTTTTTTAATTGCCTCCCAGGAATCCACTTGAACTAATAGAGAAAACAGGGAGTAGTCTGGGAAATGCCAAGGAGCACGTTCTGAGCAGTTCCAAACTTGTATCAGCAGCCACTTGCAAACTTTTAGGTCTCTCTAACCTAGTTTCCTCTTTCTTTTATTTTTTAGTGAGACAATGCTTAAAAAATCAATAGCCTTTGTGGCTATTTTTAACCTTCTATAGCTTGCCTCAACAGCCATACATTTTTGTTTTGCTCTTGAACGAGTTCTTTTATCATTTTGGTTGATGGCAGCCTTGGCAGAATGTCTCACTGCAATGAACTTGCATTTCAGGTCTCTGGTAGTGCTGACTTAAAGACTTAGAATGAGTATTTCTATGTCAGCCTCATGCCTTCTGTTTACTTGTTTGACTGTGGTGCTATGGATTCGTGGATTCTGTCTTGAAATGCCTAAAAAGAGCAAAGAATTTAGGCATCCAGACAATTAATTTACTTGTCCACAGTCATATCATTTCAGTTCAGATTCTTTTTGCATCACAGTTTGTGTTGTTCTTCCTGATTTTGCCACTGAGTTTTTTATGTAAATCCGTATAGAATTAAGTCATTTTTACTGTAAGGCTGATAAATCTCATATTGAGAGTAAGTTTCTTCTGAGGACACAAAGCCACAGTGACTTTTGTCACTCCATCAGGGAATTGAGATTCTTAGTCTGAAATGTAATTTCTGTCCCATCAGCAATTATTTCTCTTTCCTTAGTCCTGTTCTTGTACTGAAAACTGCATTTAGTCTTTCCTTATTTACTATGTTTTGAAGGCTTTTTCTTCAGCATCCTTATATTTTTGTAAGCAGTTGTGGAAAATGCTGCACAGAGCCCCAGGATAAGCCTTTGATCCCTCTGCTAACTGAGCTCCAGTGGATTGCCCAGCTCAAGGATGGTTTAGCACCATCTTGTCTTGTAATGATGCTACTTTTTGTCCCATTTTTCTGAGAAAATTTTCTTCATTTTCCAGTTCAATTTGAATCTGTTTTCCTAAATAGGTTTTTTTGTTGTTGTTTCGTTTCTTGGGTGGGGGTTCTTAGCAGCTTCTTCCAGCCTTACTGAAAGTTTGAATTACTTTTCCTTTTTTTCACTGCACAGCTTTATGGTTAATATTGATTGTAGTCTAGTTTTGGCTGAGGAAGATAAGGTTTGCATGAAGCCAAAAGGAGCTGGATAAAACAGGAATAACATTGGACCTGGAAAGGAGTTTCTAGAGCAGAAACCCCCAATTCTAGCTCTGTGTTTCCCTGCTTGTCTGAAAGATTGCACTCCTTGAAGAGGGGAAGACTCCTGGGAAGATGCCAGTATCCCTCTAGGAAGAGTGCCAAGCTTCATGGCTCTTTTCTGTTAGTGAGCACAGGAACACTGACTTGGCCACTTCCAGTTCCCAAGATGGGGAAGCATTATGTTGTCCTTGGAATCAGGAGGAGGAAGAGGGAATGAACTTGCTTGCCACAGGTGCAGGGGATGCCCTGGATCTGTAGGTTTTATGATTTATCATCATTATCTTTTATTTTATTAGAAGCCTGGCACCTTTATGGAAAATAAAGCAAAGAAAACCACGACCAAACTCCTTGGTTTATTTTGATCTCAGTCAGAGATTGGATTTTAAAAAAACCACAAGTCCCATATCCATTGCTCACCCTTCTGTACCCCAAGAAAAAGGGCAAGTGCTCAGTTTTCCTTGACAGTGAATTGCACATACGAGCAAACTCTAATATTGTCAGAGGGAAAATGATAAATTCTTGGCACTGAAGATCCCAGATAATTTGACAGTTCCTGATGACACCTGAAACTGTGTTTTCCTGAGAAGGCCCATGATGTCCTTGTGTGACATCAGGAACCTTCACTTGCAGAAAGTCCCTGAGCTACCAGGTGAAACCCATTCCAGTTTAGCACCTGAATATCTTCCCCCATTTGTAAAAGGAAGCAGGTGTTAACACTCTGGTTTTATTGCCACTTTTTAAAGCTCTGCATGTGCTTTTACTTGAGCAAGTAGCTTTGGGTTGAACCCAGCCCTCCATTTATTTTTCTGCCTTTTTTCTCTCTTTGATTTAATTCTCAGTGATGTGTTCATCTCTTAGTTTTATTAATTCTGTTTAAACTTATTCCCTGTTGTTGTGTGGATTCCTTCTGGCAGCTGTAATTAGTTTGCAGCAAAGTAAAATCATTGTGGATTTCATATATATTATATAGCTTTTAAAAGGCTTAAGTTTATGTAAATCAGTTGGAAACTAAAATTAGAAAAACATGACTTTGCGAAAGGAATTTTAATTGTGCTTGTGTAACATACTGAGTTATTTTACATGCAGCATCAGCTTTTGGCTGTATTTCTTTTGTGGCTTATTGAATAATTTTAAATAGTGTTCATAATAATCTTGCAGTGTTAGATGAGTTTGTTAATTTAGGAACTGAGTCTTAAGTTTTCTTCTTTTTAAATAGGCTAGGTATATTCCTGGGGTATAAGTGCTGTGGATTTGAAGATGGGAGGGGAGAGTAAGGGAAGTTAGCAACAGAGATCAGTGGATCTAAAATATTTATTAAATTCTCCAGCTCTATGTGTGATTTAAATTCTTCCTTAAAAAGAAAACTAATAAACCCACAGTAAAAAATCGTTGGATTTTTCTGGTAAGTGTTTCTTAATTGTCATCTAGAGAAGATTCACAGTCTTTTGAATTTTTTGAGGATTTGATTAAGAAAATTGTTTAATAATGTATAATACAATAATTTATAAGAAGGCTTGCAATGTTTTTTTTCCCCATAAGGTTGTGATACAAATTCAAGTGCAGTTGGAATCTTCTCCTGGCCAGCAGCACAGCTGTAACAGGATATAGTGCCCAGCAAGCAGAAGTTATGCTTAGGTACTCTTAAAAGGTCCCCCCTCGCCCTCAAAGCCAAGGGATTGGACAGCAGGGCCTGGAGAACTGATAAAAAACTATTTGAAAAGCGACGTGGGCACAGTTTTCTCACCGTAGGGTTTAACTTGCACTGTAAAGCTGAGTTACATATTAAGAACTATTGGGGGTCTTTTGACATAAAAATTAATAACACATGGTTTATTTTTTCTGAAACCTGCGCTTTCCAAAACCACTGGCTGTAGGGGCTGTGCACTCACAGTGTAGGAATTTGTAACTCTGCTCTTTTATTACAGGAAAATAACAATTCAAATTTTTAATTGCCTTCTTTTCAAGTATTGTCAATGGGCTTTTTTCCCCCCTCTTGTCTTTTCTCCTTATCCACCAAAACAAAATAGTTGTAGAATTCAATTAAGATATCACAGTCGTTTGTTTTTGCAAACTCTGAGTAATTGAGAGTGGTAATGACTAGATCTGAAATGGTTAATTATAGGTAATGTAAAATCCCCTGCCTGCACCAGCACCATATAAAATTCAGTTTTATTCCATAAAGTCCACGTCCTAAGGTTTGCCATTCATCCAGAGATCAGCTGCTGCTTGTTTGAGGGGGGGAAACACTGAAAAGTGACTTCTGCAAAGTCCTGGTTCTTTTAACATCAACAGATGCACTTTGTTAGGCACAATCTTGGAGTTTAAGGTTGTCTTCCCTTTGAGCTGCAATGGGCCAGTTAATGTTTGCAGATTGGTATCAGTGTCTACCAGAGCCTTGTGTTCATTTCTGAAATCTGCTTTGTAGCACTCTCTGCAGAAAAGAGAAAGTTTCGTTTCCCTAGACTGGAACTCTGTCCTAAGTCAGCAAACTACATTTATTGGTACTTTTTATTGTTACTGGCCTTCCTTCTCTCCCCTTGCCTGGGAAAAATGGGATGACTGACAAACAATCAGCCCATTTTTTTTGGTATTGCCCTTTAACTGATCTCAGAACTCAATAGAATTCTTAACAACAGTCAGGTTTTTCAGGTGTCTATTTATATTCTTTTTATCAAACTTCTAATTAAACATTCCTGTTTATTATTACTTTGCAGTTTGTTAACTGCTGACTTATTAAATCACCCAGCTAATACAAGAGGGGAATTAAACTGTGTATTGTATACTAGTTATTTAACAAGGGAATGCTTTGGAGTTAAATATATACTATACTTTGTAACATATTTAATGTGGAATCCACCAATAAGGAAGCATAGCAAATAAATGATGATGAATAACTTCTATTACTCGTAGAATCTTGGACAACTAAAGTACTGCCTTTTTGGTTGATTATCCGCAGCACATCATTTTGTATTGAGTAAAAAAATCTAGGTTTGAAATGCACTTTCAGGAGGTTGATTTCTTATTTTCTTTTCCCTTCCTCTTCTTTGTACTTAAAACGGGCTTGCTTTTGATGTTGAATGTAAAGTGAATTAATTAATGTTAAGAATTATGAGGGCCCTGACCCCCTTGTTTAGTGGTGGGGCAGGTACCAATGGGAAAAGACTCTCTGTTGCAGGGAGTCACAGAGAAGGGTAATGTGTTATTTAAAATAAAAGACACCACAAACAGACCTGTATTACAAGGGGACAATTCTCTCACATATTTAAAAACCATCTTCTATTTTATAGAAAACGAAGTACTTTGGATAGTTAATCACTATATCTATTTGTCCTTCTAAACGGAATGTGAGAGTTTGTGTAGGGAAATTTAATTTAACATCTGATGATGCTTTTCAAAGATACGGGTTTAAAAGGCTTTATTTGACTATTAATGTATCTTAAAGTAGTACTAATAGTTTTCCTTTTTTTTTCCGGCTTTGCATATTTGGACTGACTTGTTGGGGCACGTATTCCTGATGAATCCCCTCGCTGCAGTTCACACGATTCCTCTGTGATTCTCCTCTGGAGGTATGTATTTGTCTGAGATGAAAGTTTGCAAATTAACGTCCTTTTTGCCCTACACTCTCTGTAGTCAGCCAGCTGTTCTGGGGTGGGTGGGTGGCACAGAATTTCTGTCATCACCACCTGGTAAGGAAGATATTGCTGTGTTTTCAAAGGGGTCTGAGGACTCTTTTGCTGGCTCATAAGTTACCACTGAATTTCACAGGAATGCATTAGAAGACAGAAGCAAAAGTGCTGCGTCTCTGTGGGGTTGAGATTTATTTCTATGAAAAGAACATATTACTAAATAACTTGTCAAACTTGTATTTGCCTACAGTCTGAAGTAAAAATTGAGGAGAGATGCTGTTCTTTCATTGCAAGTAAGCAAGCTGCCATGGATTTCTTGCACTGTCTTTCTTGTTAGTCTTAAAGAGTTAAGGGCCTCGTGACTGTAATGAAATTGTCAGGTTATAGTAATTACACTGGTAATTTGATATGTCGCAGTTTGAATGAATCCATGTGTGGAGAGTTTGTTGCTTTTCTCTGCTGAGTCCACTGGCCTTTACATTCCTGAAGGCTGAAGAGTAATAGAGCTCATTAGACTTTATAGGAAAAGGGCTTTTATCACCTCGTCAACTCAGGCAGCAGACTGCCATTATATTCTTAATTTTGTGTGGCTACGTAGATGTTGATGCACACTGCCCTGCCAGGTTTATGCTGATATTGTTTCTTACAGACACTTTTTATTGACATTTCGAAGCTTGAATTAAATTTTGTGTGGCACCACTACAGATGTCTTCAATTAGATGAAGTTAAATAAAAGGGGTTATATATCAGAGGCCAAGGGATTCTTGAAATTCTTTATTCTGAAACAGTTGCCACAAGGAAATCTAGCAATGTGTAGTCTGTTTACTCTCTTGAAAAAAATAATTCAAGATAAAATTTAAACCTTACGTGTTTTCAATTTGTAATTTTTTGAATTTTTAATATTATTATTAGCTGCAAATCCCATGAACACCCAAACTCTCCCTGTCTTTTTTGTTTCCTCATTTTATTGTTCAGTTTAATTTCTGTTTTGTCTATGGGTTGTGGTACAAAAAATGAATGCTTTAAAAACAAAATGATAAAGCATGTAGTAGCAGAAAACTATGCAGCTTTCTAGCAGTAAACAGGGTAATATAAAGGGGAATTTGAAGGTGTTTTTTATTCATGCTTTTGTTTTAGAGGCTGCATTTAAATATTTGCCATTTTGCATGTGCAAGTACAGCCTTGTAGGGAGAGGAGTGATGGTAATGGTTCAGCAGAGCAGAATGGCCAAAGCAGTGTCCTGGTACCCTGTTGTTGCCAAGGGGAGAGGGTTCATGGGACAAGGGCACAAGGAAAATCTGGACTGCTCAGGGTGATTCCGATGCTTTTGGTGCTCAGTGAGTTCAGGGGGATGTTCTGGGCCAGTGGCTGTGTTGTTATCACTGACAGTCAGCTCACTGTTTGTCCTCCCCAAGTTGTTCCTTGCCATCTTGAGAGAGCAGTTGGAATGGGCCTCAGTCCTTGGATGTGCTGTGGCATTATGCAATCAAAGGATAATTTTGTTTTGTTTTCAAATTATTCTCTAATTGCTCTTTAGTGTGGGTTTTTTTTTTTCCATTCCGACTGATGTTAAGCATTAAATTGTGAGTTTCATAACACTGCTGTCAAAATTATCTTTTTGAAAGAACTGGTAATTTACACCCATTGTCTTGGGTGTGTCTATAGCAATATTTTTTCCTGCATGCATTTGTTTCCTATTATATATATCCAGAGGCTTTTGAATTCTAAAGGACTGAAAGATGTTTGTGAATCTCTGTCTTTGCTCTTCAAAAAGCACATCAGCTTCTGCTTTGCATTATTTTATTGATTTTACTGATATTTAGTTTTTAGGAGCTCTAATAATAAATGACACCATTCTAGGTCTGTAATTTGCAGGATCACCTTCTGTAGAATGTCATTTTACTCACATTTGATGCTCTGCTCAGGATTAAATCAAAACTCATTTAATCTAGAGATTTTGGCAAAGTGCTTTTTTTTGCCATCATCCCCATGATGTCTGCATGGGGATACTCAAAGTCTCTTCCAACTGAAGTCCCTTGGACCTTCACAGCTTCTCTAATCCTTTTAGCATTTTAAGCTTGATGTCACTGTCCTGACTCAGTAGTTGTCAGTGTAGCTCAAATTCCAGACTTTTCCAGTCAGGTGCAGAAGTTAGCTCTGTAGACAGTGTCATGTTTTGCTGCAGTGAGTTGATTCACTTTGTTTTGGTGTGGAATCACAGAACTGGTCAGGTTGGGAGGGACATATGGAGATCACCTAGTCCAACCCCCTGCTGGAGCAGGGTCAGACTAGAGCAGGAGGTTCAACATCTCCAAGGATGGAGCCTCCACCAATGCCATTGTTTGTCCATCCTCTGAGTTAAAACCTCTTCCCTTCCGTTCAGATTGAATCTCCTTTTCGGTTTGCACACGTTGCCTCTTCTCCTGTGGGTGGGAACTGCTGAGGAGGATCTGGCTCCCCCATTGCCCAGGGTGCTCTTGGCCCTTTTTCCCTGAGAGGGGGTGCCTTGCTGGCTTTTCTTAACCCTCTCTGCTGCCACAGCCTGTATTTGTCAGCTGCTTTCACAGCATCTCCACTAATCTCCAATGAAAGGAAGGTGGAGTACTGAAAGGGGAATACCTTGCTAACCAAGAGATAGAAATCTAGTATATGGTAGGTTGTGTGTGTGTGCCATTGGGAAAGGAACTGCTGGAATTAATCACTTTGCTTATTCAGCAAATAATTTCCACTGGAGTGTAGAAGTCAAGGGTTTCCTGCCTTTTTTATTTTTAATCTTTGAGTAAGGGATAGCATGGATTTCATAACTTCCTCTTCCCTCCATCCACAGAGAGGGTAAAATGGAAAAGTTCAAAATATGAAATGTCATGAAACCTTCCAGAGAAAAGTAATCCTGCAGTTAATATGGGCAGGACCCATTTTTGCTAATTAAGACACCTCTTAAAATTAAAAAGAGACCAATGTGCCTTGAAGAAAATTGAGTGCTTACCGTCTTTGAAGTTCAATTATAAGCACTTATTACACTGAGATGGACTAATTGGGCAATATAGAATGCCAGTTCTATTAAATATTTAGATTTTAATAATGTGTTATAAAATATGAGCAATCAAGTGTGTTCGTGGAATCATTAGCTAGCAGAATATGAAGACGGATAAAATTAACAAGTAATGGAATATATTGTATTTTTCTCTGCATTACAGTCTAAACATTGTAGAGAAAATTACATAGTTTTGTCCTGGATTTAGTTGTTTGGTTTTTTTCCAATATCATCTGATTGTAAGGATTCGTTGAACTGAAATATGAGTATAAACTGTTAATTTAAAATAAATTGGTCCCTCTGGATTGATTCTAGACTAAGGCATAATTTTGGGTAGATAAGATAAGGCCTTTCTGGTGGGTCTTGCTCACCTGATGCCACTGGTATATTTTACATCACCCTTGACAAATATGGGCCCAGTGGAGATGTCAGGAGTGGGAAATGGTATAACCTGCTTCAGGAAAATGTTTCATATTCTAGACCTGTTTCAGGTCAAATTGCCTGGATGGTGCGTAGGAAATGGAGTTAAAGGAGCCAAGTATTCATTGAGAAACAGGAGAAAATGTAATACTGACAAGCATTACAAAGGATTGCATTGTATGAGACTTTTGAAGGAGGAGGAAAATCTTATTCTTTTAAAAATGTTGTTTGCTTAATGTAATGGGGATCCCTGAACATTTTGCCTGAGATCAGTGCTGCGCTCATTATGTTTGTTACAGAACATAGACTCTTTTATGTCCATGACGTTTCACTGTAATTGCATTAGTGCAATAACTGGAGGCTGTGCTTTACCAGCAGTTCCGAACTTCAGTTTGCAGAGTTCCAGTGACCAAACCCATGTGATGCTCTTTGGAGCTCTGAGGTGACACTCAGACACAGCTTTCATTTAACTTCAGAAGACTTTGCTTTGGGTGAAAATCTTTTCCATGTTGGCTTAGACTATCTCTTGTAACATCCATTAAATCCTATATGATGAATTTTTGACAAAGAAAGAAAATCTGTTTTAACTGAAACTTATTTAAGCAAGTCTGTGTTCTATTACCAGTCACATTTCCCTGTGGCTTTGAGGAGATGTTTCATTTTTTTTGTCACTGACTGCACTGATAGCTGAGAAAAGAACTTAACCTGAGCTGAGAAATCCTTAGACAGCATCTCTTCCTTGACTGTGTCCCTGCTTAAATTATATTTCATTTGGCTCTGCTGAGGTGAGGATACTGAATGAAACCATGACTCTTGCTTAAGTAGTCTTTACCCAACCAAGGGGAAGAAGACCTGGTTTAATGTGCTATATCTGAGACTAATATCCCCATATACTGCAGGTGGAGCTCTCAAATGTTTAAGCACTTCACTTTTAGAGTATTTGTAGCTCCACGCTATATGACCATATAAAAATGCAAACATTTTATTGTGTGGCCTTTATTTTGGGACTTACTGGTTGGGTAAGTCGGCTGAAATGATTTTTGCTCACATGATTGATTTCTTTTGACACATGTGGTACCAATTAGAGTAACTTCTCCTGCCCATCATCTCTTCAGCCTGTGCTACTGTATCAAAATACTTGATTAAACCCACCTTCTGTTGTTGTAATGCAAAACACTTGGTAATAGCAGGCAATACTGTTGGATTTATTGAGTGAGAAGCAGCTTTCTGAAGACCTGGCAATGCAGTGAGAAACATGACTAGATGGATAATTAAGTTGAGCACAGAGGAATTCAGGATTTAAGTAAACTTGAGTGGGAGAAAATGGAATGCCAAAGCTGGTTGTGTAATACAGTTTAAATTAGGAGATCATTTTCTTCTTAACTCGAAGCATCAGTTTCTGGCTCGAGGTGCTTTACCCCATCCAGAGACAAACTTCATTGCATGTCCAAAACCATGGCACACAACAATAGCAAGTTCCTTAGTGTTTTTGCAGGGGATCCTCTGATGTGGGTTGACAAAGAAGTTTCAGGGTTTTTGTTGCAAAACAGTTTCAGGTTCTCAGAGAAAAGGTATTTCATTAGTTGTAGAGAGTAAGCCTTAGAAGAGTAATGTTACCTGAAGAATAAACTGTTCTCTTCTTTTTATAAGATGTTCCTCTGAAGTAAATTTAATGGCCACTGTGAGAAGCTCATTTTCTGTGGCCAAGGCACTTCCAGTGCTTGGGGACATGGAGGAGAGAAACAGAAGGGTCCTTGCTGTGACACAAGTGTTGGAAGCATCAGGTATCCATAGGCAGCCTTGGGAAGGGCTGGCACAGGGATGTGACATTCACCTTTCTGGCCTTGGGCTTCGTCTCTTGTTGGAGAGTAGGTCGGAGTCTGCAGAATGTGTTTGCATGTAATAATGCGTTAACAACTTGATGAATCGCCTTGTTTTATCATGTCAGTACCACAAATGTTCCATGGCAGAGGCTGTTTCACATTGGCTTTTGGGATATGCGATGTGTAGGGTTTACCCATCGTGAGTACAGCAAAGGTCACAAATGACCTGGTGAACTAACGTTGTTTGCCCTGCTTTTCACCTTCCCTTTCTTCCTTTCTCTAAACACGGATGGCCAGAGTAATTTCTCGCAGTATTTAGTTGCGTGTTAAAATTCTTTCTGAAATTGTTTTCGTGCTGGAAGTCTGTCAGGCAGTTACATCCCTCTCTTGTTTTTGCTTAGGCAGAGCATGCCCCAAATGGACCGGAGTGCGGCTATGGATCTTTCCACCAGCAGTACTGGCTGGATGGGAAGATAATTGCTGTTGGTGTCATTGATATCCTGCCCTACTGTGTGTCCTCTGTCTATCTGTACTACGATCCAGACTTTTCTTTCTTGTCTTTGGGAGTCTACTCTGCGTTACGGTAAGAGGACATTTTCTTTACCTAGTTGGATGTAATTGATACTTGTTTCTAAACTTGTGCTGTTATTTTCAGTCTAAGCATATACTATCTCTAGCAAAGTGTTTGTGTGTTTTTGTTTTGGTGGTTTTTTTTTTTTAATTCTCTGTGATTGGTTGCATTTCAAATAAATTTTTAATTGTCATCCATGACTAGGGATGTATCTTTGTAGTTAGCTAAATACTTTTACAGATTAAGGAAACACTCAGAAACTAAATACCTAGTTTTTATTGCCCCCAAAATAATTTACTGTTGCTTGGTTTCAGCAGGAAAAGCCCCTTTTTTGTTTGAATAGAAATAATTTTTCCTTTGACCTTTTTCTTAGCCCAGTCAGCAAATGAAATTAATCACTTTTATAGTTTTATGCACATTGAAGTCATAAATAACAGAGTATGTAAAAAACTGTTGTCTTTTGAGCTAGTAGTCTCCTGCTGTACTAGCACAAAGTATATTTTTCAGGTATGTTAATCTCATTATCTCTGTCTTCAGAAAGGCTGATGGAGAGAGTAATCCTATGAATTTTAAAGCCTTAAATTAACTCTCAGCACAGTCTTGCAAAACAGTAGGAATAGTGGGTAATGCCATTCACTGCAAACTAGTCTTGTATATGAAATTTCAAGTTACTGTTTTCGTTTCTTAAGCAATTTTATGATTCCATTATTACTGTAAGGAAAAAAAAGTCCCTTAGTGAGTAGAAATACTTGTGCATCTCAATTTTTTCCTTACCTTTTTTGCTTCTCGGTTTACATGAATTAAGCTGGTCACAGACATGTGGTGTTCCCAGGGAGGTTCTCCTGAAGCAACTGGGTTTGAACCTCATGGCAGACGTGTCTGTATTCAAGTCTGAGTTTGAGAAGCTGCAGCACAAGTGTTTTTGCCTGTTGAGATTTGCCCTGCACTCCTTCAGGTGCAAAAGAAGCACTAGAGTGGTGAGATCCAGCTTTCTTCTTTCTCCAAGGCATCCTGCTGAGAGGCATCTTCTCTGTGGGTGGAGCTTCTCAGCTGGTTTTTTTTCAGTGTTGCCCACCAGGGTGGGTGAATGGCATGACTGGACCTACATAAAGCACAAACGTTATTTTTAGGAAACTTCTTATCACTTCTTTTGTGATAACTAATAAACCACGTGCAATTTAACGTCTCAAAAGTCTAATCTGAATTTGTGTAGATTCTTAGGAAACCAAAAGATCCTAATCAAAATCTCTACTTTTTAATTCTCCTCTTTGGAGGTGTGAATTTTGTGATTTCTGAATTACCTTTATATGAGTTGTGGAAATGCACGTGTCAGGGTCTTTCGCACCAAGTTCCTTGTGAAGTTTCTGACATCAGCCTTCCTGTCGGCTCTCATTGCCTGGTCCCTTCTCATGAGGAGAAGCTGCAGAGTCATAGAAGAGTTTCAGGTCAGGAGGGACCTCTGGGTGTCATCTGCGCCAGTTCCAGCACAGATCAGGACCAACTTCAAAGTCATTGTGAAAATTAATGAAGCTACTGCTGTGTAGCATCTCCAGTGGTCTGCATCTAAAAGAGTCTAAAGTTTTTGAGCCTTTCAATGGCACTGGCAATTTTATAGAATTAATCAAAATTCACAAGTGTAGAAAAACATTGGAACTTTTATGATTTACTATTTTCTATTAGATTTTTAAAGTATTTTCTTTCATATGCTAGATACTTGAAATTAGACTATTTTTTCCTTGCAAGATGAACATATAACATAAAACACTAAGTCCTCCTAAGAGTTGTTTTTTAGTATTTGTGCATATCAGGTTACTTTATGTAATAGTAGACTGACATAATCCGTGCTTATGAATTCTCAAAATGCCGTTAAATTTCCTACATAATAAATGTAAAGCTTTGTCGGTGCACCGTGCATGCATGGCTCAACTTGTGAAAAAGCAGCTTGTAAATTCTGCAGCATTTAAGGCAATAAAAATGAGTTCCCAACGGTCTTAGGGGGAGCCAACTTTGTTCTTCTTTCAAAAAGGGGAAAAAAAAAAAGGTTGAGTTAGGGAGGATTTAGGAAGTCACAGAGGAATCTGATACCTTCAAAGCTGTTGCCAATTTTACTCTGAGGAGGTTAAACTGCCTTGCAGTGCTGTCACTTCCACTTCATGCCACTTCGAGAGTTTTTGCTGCTGAGTTGTAGAAAGGATGGGATTTGAGGATCATTTGAAATATGTAGGCATGTAAGTAAGGCATGAGGGGAGAAGAAGCTACTTGGAAATACCAGTCTTGCCAAAGGAGAAAAAAATCATCCAGAATGACTGACTCCATATAATCAGGAAGTTAAACCTTCCCCCTACGACCTAAAATCATGAATTACAGACACAGTATTCATAATCCCTCTTTAGCAGGAGGACAGGTACTTAAACTTCTTTTGGAATTCGGCTTTGTGACGCTGAAATACTAAGTCTGAATTCTGCATTGATGAGGTGGATATGTTTTTTTCTCTACCTGACTCCTCTTGCCAAGCACTAACTCTTGAGCCATTCTAACTCTCTTGTTTTGGACCATAAATGAAGGGTTTACAAGAAGTCTGTGGTCCCTTTTCCATAGGGAAGGTTGAAGTGGAAGGCCTGTAGGTAGCCGTGTGTTGTGCCATGCGGTGGCACCTCCTTGGTGCTCCTGTGTGGAATGATGGAGTCAGAGGACTCTCCTGCGCTGGATCACGGCACACACTCCTGGAAGGCAGAAAGGAAAGGATGTTACAGCATCCTCCCAGTCAAACTTTGCCTGGAGTGAGAGATAAATGAAGGATAGAGCACAAACTTGCGTACAGGATCCTTACCTGGGGCGTGTCCCTGGAGCCTGCAGCAATGTGAGGACGCTGGCAGTAGTACAGCTCACTTTGCTGTCATGGGCACTAAGTTGGTTGCACGAAGCCTTGTTTGCCCAGGGTAAAACTTGCTGCTGCAGCCCAGTATTTGCCTCAGTGCATTAGGGTCTATTTATTTCACTGGAGTCCTTTGGTTTGATTACAGCTGGTAGTGTAGTCCAATTGGAAAGGGCCTTTAAGAGATTTTTGAAATGCGAGGATAATGTTTCTCTCCTGTAGTATTCCAGCTTTTGAATTGCAGGAAGATGTTTGTGTAATTAGGTCCAGGATAATTTGCATGGAACAGTGAGGTGTTCAACTTCATGCTATGGCTCGAAGATTATGTATAGGAAGTGCATCTTTGTGCTTTTTTTGGTGATATGTAAATCTCCCTTCTGGAATCAGTTTTATTTCCCTGGATTTTCAGACATGGAGTAGCTTCAATTTCCAGAGAGTCTCCTGTCTTTGAGCAGATTATATGTAGATACAGAGTGATAACAAACTCGTGATGGTCTCAGCAAACTACATGCAACTGAAATGTTAAATATTCAGTACATTTACAGTTCAAATTTGTTAAAAAAAGTGATGTGCAAAGTTAGAAATGCTGTAAAAATGATCATTGTGGAGGAAGCACTGGCTGAGTCTTTGTAAAAACACTGCTTTCCCTGTGCCAGTAAAATAAAAAGCAAACTTATTTTGAATACATTGGCACTTTTCTTTCAAAATAAATGAGAAAATCATACCAACAAGCGTGGGATGGTGAAAAATACCTTTTGTTGCATAAAGATGGGTGCTTTTACATGCAAATTGTTGGAGCGTAAATGACAGAACAAACAAGAGGCTTATCCTTGGAGTTTATTTTTTAAAAACACACTGATGTTTTCCTGAGCCATGTTCACCAGTCTCTGCAGTAGCTGGGTCAGATTTCTGTAGAATTCCAGTGTACATGAATATTAACAAGAAACCTGATAAATAGATGCTCTTAATCAGTTTTATTTAAATTCCAAGTCAGGCAGTTGGCAGGGTAGAGCACAAAAATGAAAGTATTTTTAAACCTGACTTAGTGTTGTGCATTTTGGTGATTTGTTTGGTTGGTTTTTAAGTATTAATTTTCAATTTATTATGTTTGGGGTGTTTCAAAACATTAATTGGGAGTTTATGATCTTTTTATTTTATAGAAGTCAAGTCCTTTAAATAGGTCACGAGCCAGGTAGCTGTTGAATATTTCAATATGAAGAGGTAAAATGACTGTAAGAATCATATTCAAATGTAATTAGTCTTTTCTTTCCTCTCACAGGGAAATTGCTTTTACTCGGCAACTTCACGAAAAAGCTCCTGATCTCTGTTTTTATTATATGGGTTTCTACATTCATTCATGCCCCAAAATGAGATACAAGGTAAAGTGTGTTTTTACTTATTTCCTTAGAGTGCTGTTATTCAAAGCTTTTGACAGTGTTCATAGCGAGATAATATTTTGTAATTGTCATTTTGGATTTTAATGTAGACTTTATATGGTTAAATGTGAATGTTGGTTACTATTTAACTTGGCTTTTTTTTTAAATTTAGCTGCATGTGCTATTTATTACAAATTGGCTTGAAAACAGCCCAGATAGAGGGATTTTCAAGGCTGTCAGATAACAGTTTGTCATTGGGTTACCTAGTTATCTTGTGTTTACAGTATCTCTTCCAATAGACTGAAATTCTCCCTTTTTTAGGTTTGCATATTTGTGGACCTGTTGCCTGGTGACCAGAGGCAGTGATAACATGCCTTCGTGGTCTTGGCTGTCCTTGGGCTTTTCCTCTCTTTGCTTTTTGTTGAAGATGGGGGACTTGCTCTGCCCATCACACCAGTGAGAAGTGTGGTGAGCAGCAACTTTGAGCCAGGTAGCAGATTTTAGAGGAGAGGGTCAGGAAAACCCACAGGATGTCACCAAATCTCCTTTGTAACCCTGTTGGCTTCAGCTTGGTTTAGATCCGAGTGCCTGAGAGTGCCTTTTTTCTGTGTCTTTTAGGTCTTGTGAATGTGGTACCTTTTCTCTGTAAGTGTACCATTGATTTTGAATATTAAGATAGAATTTCAAGTATTGAACATTTACACATAACCATTTATGTCTGTTAATAGTGTGGAAAGATAAAAGGCTCACAGAATCTAGAATAAGAGGTGCAGGGTTTTCATTTCCTTTTCCCCCCCTCAAAGTGTACTAAAAATCTGCAGTGTTTTCAGCTAGTTTTCAAATAGCCAAAAAATTGTGAGGCTCATTAAAGTCATGGTTGTGAAGGAAAAAACATGTCAGTTTTATTATGGTCTACACTACAGGTAGTGTAGTTATTTTCAGTCTTCTGAAAATAACAAATCCCTCTCTCTGCTTTAGTTAGAAGATGTTTGTGTGTCCCTTTAGCCAGCTCTGGCAAAAAGTGTCCCAGTTCTGAAAGATACCATGGCTAAGAAACTTCAGGTTCAGCTGCTTGTAGTGTTTTATTAAAAACATGAACTTTGTATACATGGATTAAATAAATGTATTAAAGTAGCCAGCAAATTATTTAATTACAAAGATAAATTGCTAACCTCAAGAGCCAGTATACATTGGTATTATTTATCATAATGTGGTGTCTGTTCTTTTGGGCCTGTGCTGCTGTTTAAAAATGTTTGCTTCAAGAATATAACATTCCCACATTGCTTCTGGATTTCACTCTTAAGTAATGGACATGGATTAAATTGTAGTGGGAGTATTTTACTTTTTGTTTCCCCCCAAAAAGCTCTTTTTCTTCCCTTGCTTAGACTTAATGACTATCTGATGTGTCTGTGGTTTGGTAGAATATCCATTTTAGTCTTCCAGAAACCTGCACATGTCGACGTGCCTAGGTGGTTAAGAAGCTGGGGCAGGGGCTGGGCAGGACAAAAAAGGCTGTACATATGTAATTAGAACACACAGTGCTCTGTGTTGGGAGAGCAATAATCTAATAAATTAATTGCAGGGGGTTTCATTCTATTTTATATTTCTTTTCCTGGGTATATCTGTTTTAGAAGTAGCCAAAACTAATGCAATTGAAAATCAAGTTGACGTTAATTCTGTATAGTTCCGCTTTCCCCTCACTGAAATAATACACCGGAAACAAATTCTAAAGCTAAGCTCTGAAATGTGTCTGGATAATGCTACTGCTCTTGTGAAGTGATTGGGAGTGCTAAAGTAGGGTGGGCAAGCACTGACTTTGCAGATTAAGTAATTTCAGTAATGCCTGGTTGACTTAGAGGCATTACATGTTGGAGACTTGGCTTTATTACAGCTTAATAGAGATGTTAGAGGCTCCCTTCCCTTAATGGTATTAAAATGGGAAGAATGAGGGGCTGTAGGCAACTGTTGTTAAACTGATGGCAGGTAAGGAAATTAAATGAAGGGGGAAAAAAAAAGGCAGCTGGAAAGCTAACCCCACTGGGGTTTTGTCCTTTGCTTGTAATTTTCTTTGCAAAGTTAGTGCTAGGATTTTTAGAAGTGGAGGTTGGCACAGTGTCACTTCTCTATATAAGCAGTGTCTTATAATGAACACATACAAACATAAAATTATACAAAATTAATTACAGTGAAGTCATGGAATCTGGGAAATACTTGAAAATTTTCCTTTTCCTAGTCACAGGGATTGGTGGAAATGCCTAAGCTGACACTTGCATTTGATTTCTGATGGCCATGCAGTACTACACAACTTCCAGCAAGGGTGCCTGGGTTTGGCTTCTGGTTTGTACCAAACAGCTGAGTCTCTTCCTGCTGGTTAAAGAGGGATGAATTGGGATGTGTAAGGAACAGTGACGTTAGGATGTTGATCTAAGGAGCTTGGCAGTGTTCCCCTTTCCATGGAGTAAAACTCTGCTGTACAAGACCTAATTCATGAATTTGGAATCTGTTCAGTGTTGTATTCCTATTGCAGTGCAAGGCTGGTGTTTAATGTTGTGCACGTGAAAGCATAGCTGGACACTTTGGTTTGGAATGCTCATGGCTCCAGGATTGGAGCTGTGGATATCAAAGAGCAGTCACTAAAGCCTTGCTCTGCAATGCAAGCTGTAGACATCTCTTCTGGGGTCTGACTTTTTTGTGAATGTAAAGTAGAGTCAAACATTGTTTTTTACAGCATTGGTAGTATCTAATGATATATATATCTCTGACTGGTGTTTGGTGTAATGTTGGTATAATTTTAATTTTTAATTTGGTATAATATTCAGCAGCTGCTGAATATTTTTAGCCATAGCTGAGCAGTTCAGGGGCTAAACTGGCAGAGGGGGTCAGTGTGTGACCTTTCCATCTGAAGGATTCTCTTTCCACAAATGGTACAACTTGGGGCATGAATAGTATGTAATCCAGTGGAAGATTGGAGGCCTGAGTGTCCTGGAAGCAGGTCCCCAGGTCAGGATTCCTGTGGCTCAGTAGCAGAGTTGGCGAGTTCTGGCAGGAAGATGAATGGTTATCATCTAGCCCATGGATCAGGCATAATTACAGAGGATTTTAAAAATAAAGCTCCCTTTTGACTCATTGTTCCCATTGCTTTTGTTCCCAAGTAGCTTTTGCATTGATTGCAATGGGATTTTAAAACAGTGGAGTCCTGGAGAAATTACTTTAAGATGGGGGAAGGGAATATATTGTGGCATTAGACTATTTTTTAGTTCCCAGTTTCTCCCAGATTTGTTCCCATGTATGGGTTAACATTTATGAACTGGTAAAATAAAATCTGCATTAAATTGAGACAAAAGGATTTCTGTAGTCCTATTAACTGTGTTAATATGGAAAAATCCAAGGGAAAACCTTAAGCAATGGCTTTGTTCCATTTTTTCGAGGTAGGTTAGGGTAATACAAATGAAAATGGTTCTCTGAAGAAATTCATGACCTTGTGGTAAACCTTCTCAGGCTCTGTTAGATGTGGTGGTTCTTATGTTGGAAAGTAGTCTCCTGGAAAATTTTCCAGGAGTCATAAGATGCAAAGTGTTTTTCCTAATGCATTTTGGAGTGTGTGGTAAAATTTTAAGTGTAAGAAATTATTTTACTTTCAGATGAGGTTGGTCTCAGAGTTGCTTCTCGTGTGTTTAAGTCCTATGCGTGTATTTGTTATTCTCACTTAAAGACAGTTTACAAATATATTTATAGAATTACAGAAATAAAAGAAGCACCTTTAGCAAACAGCCATCTCAGAGAGATGCTTAGGAGGACCTTGGATATTTTCCTGTACTAAGATTCTGCTTTATCCTGCATCTCTCAGTACAAAGTTTTACTCCATGGCTCTATGTTAATAGCTCACATTTTCCAGCCACTACTGAACTTTTGGGATCCTTTCTGTTCTTTCCATTGCAGTCCTTTGATGCTGATTTTGGGTTTCGTGGTGGGTTGACACTAAATAGGTTTGGGGTTTGTGTTTCTGGTATAAATAGTCAATGTACTTGCTGCTGCTCTGTGTTTGCCATTGGGCCTCTGTTGACCTTAAATCACTTTCCCCTCTGAAGTCCTTTGTTAGGAAGGATTTGTTGGTGCCATTTTCTACGTGAGTTTCCTTAGTCCTGGGTTTCGTGAGGTTTTTCTGTGTCAATATTTGCGTGCAAACGCTGTAGTTGGAGCTTGTATCAGTGCTTGTTTTGGTCAATAATCTGCCTTCCCTGAAGCCACTCCACTGATGCTGGTAAATAACTCTCAGTGTACTTTGAAGTGCACAACAGATTGAATGTCCTCTTGCTGTGTTATCTGTGTGCCATTTTAAGGCCATTCTGTGATGTGAAGAGGTGTTTTGACTGAAACCTTTATCCAGACTTGTACGCAGGCCAAAGTAAATGGAATTATTTCAAACAGTCTCCTTCGGTATCAAGTCATGGCCAGACTTCAGATAGATGGAATACTAGAAAGGGTTCTGAAACGTCAAAAAAAAAAAAAAGAAACAAAAGGCTGATTCAACTGTGATTAATCATTCTTAAACTAAATACCTCAGACTGACTGTGGTCGTGAGCGGTGCCCCTGGAATTTTATGGCACTCGAGAGCCACTTTCTTTGGCTGCTTTCAGGCATTCCAGCATCACTCCAGTGCATCCAGCGGTAGCCTGGACATCCCCAGGATCCACGGAGGTCTGGCTCATCCTTTCTTGTCCAGACTCTCCCCCCATGTCTGCCTGTGGAATTTAGTTAACCTTTCCAATAAGCTGGGATTTGCTGTGCAAGCTGAAATGCGTGAGGGAAGGAGATTTAATGTGACGTGCCTGACTGTGATCCTGGCTGATTTTGGGGGTGTGAGCACACTCAGTTACGGCTCTGCCACCCAGCAGCAAACAGCTTTGCTCAATGTGTCACCAGGCCCGTGCACAGGGAGCTGGGGCTTTTATACCTCCAGGCAGGATCTGTTTATTTAGGGTGTATTGAAGTTGGTACCAGCTGTCAGCCTCCTTTTCTCACTGGTATTGTTATTTAGCTTGATAATGGGAAGATGGGATGAGATGGAGGACTGGAGTTGCTCTGCTCAAATCTGTTAGCACGTGAGCTAGTGGCTTTTTCAGGATTAATTTTGCTGGTTCATAGGAATGAATCAGCATTCCAATTAGCACAAAACAATTTTTTCCTTTGTATAACCAAGTCATAAACAGTCAACTAAATATCCTGAAGAGTCAGTAGTTGTTACAGATTGCCAGGTTGTTGTTTGCAATACCATTTGGTAATAAAGAAATGATTTATCTGTATTGCAAAACCATTATCTAAGAAAGCAGTAAAAGTTGTGACAACGCGGTTCATAGCAAATAATATATAAAATTATAAATTGCACAAGCAGGGGGGATAATCCCTGGATTTGAATATCTTGTTAACATCACTTTTAACTGTTTCTCTCCATCCTTCCTTCCATTTCTTCACTGCATTTCCCCACTGGCTAGGATCCTCTCCGTGAGCATCAGCAGCTGAAATTGGACATTCATTTGCTCTCACCCCTTGTGGTCCTTCTAGCGGTTTGGTGTCTGATGAGGAAAAGCTACTCAGAATTATACTGGAGTTGAGGCATTAAAACCCAAAGGGATTTGAAGAACTCTTTTAAAGTGGCCAAGACTCCCAAAAGGATTTTGGATGATTGATTCAGTGTCTGTTTTAAGTGCTTCTGAAAATCAAGCTGCTTTAATATTCCTTAAAGGTGTAACTAGTGCAAAGAGTCCTTATCTCTCTGCGTGTATTTTTCTGTGGGGCAGAATAAAAGACCACGGGTGAAAAATTATTAGTTCTATAGTTCTTGATGTAGTGCTAGTGATAAATATTTAAAAGCTTTTCTTTTTTACTTTTAACAGCTTCTTACAAAGTGTTTGAGGCCACTTCTTATATTTCTTTTTTCTTTAAGACGTTTGTAGACAGGTTGTGAAAACTCCATTATTATGAGCATCAACAAGTAGAAATAAGGAGATGCTTCTGCCATAACTGGATGTTGATGGGGTTTCCATGGAAAATGTTATTATTTAAAGCAGAGTATCAGTTTCCATGTTGTTTTTATAGCTGGCGAAGACAGTGAATGCAATTACTCAATCACTTCTTTATTTTTTTCCTAAACTGTTATTTTTCACTGTGTGTAATTGGTAAATTATTACAGCTTGTCCTTGGTGCAAGTGTTGAATCTGTGCCAAATTTCACACAGCACTTGCAGGGTTAAAATCAATTGCAATCCCATTTTCCTGCTAGAAACAAACACAGATCCCAGACGTGTCTTTTTGCTTAACTTTATTTTTCCTGGTAAAATATTTCAAATGAGGCCTTATTTTTTTTGTCATTTAGAACTCCCTTGGGAGAAAAGTGAACGTGTCCCTGGGGCTTTATTTTTCTAATATTGAAAATTTGGATTTCTTTTCAGTTGTTTACTTGAAGTTTAAGATGACTGAAGTGTTTCATAAATGCAGTGAAAATAATATTTATATTGATGCCTGATTGTATTGTTTGTAGATTTTTATCAGGGCAGAAGAGCTTGTTCTGTTGCTGAAGTGAACAAGTCTTTCTCATCACTGTCCCTTGAGAAAATAAACGTGTCCCAAAGCAGAAGTTTTGGGGTGTATGTTGTACAAGCTTTAAAGGAATTGTATCTGAAAGTGATTTTCAGAGTGAAGTTTTATGTGAGGAATGGCTTTTCTGCAGTTTCATCTGTATACCTGTTACTTTTACTGGACAGGTCTTTGATGAAAGAACAAATTTCTTCAACTTGAGTGAACTCTTTTTTTTTTTTTTGGGTGCTTTTCTTCTCTATACTGGAGAAATAAATGTTATTAAATAGGAGTGGGTGATTTTGCTAATTTAAGGCTTTAGCAAACTAAAAATCTTCACAAAAGGCCAACAGTAAGAGGAGTGGTTTGTTAAATTGCTGGCCAGGTCTGTAGTGGTGGATGTTTTCGGAGTTACCAGAGGTAACTTGCCTGTCTCTGTCAAAAGGGGCTGCTGAAAAGATTTATTCAGGATCATGTTAATAAACCTGAGGCAAACAGTCTTCTGAATGATAGTGGCTGGTAGAAATTTGTCATGTCTAATTCATGATTCTGCATAGTCATAAATTCACTGCTTATTGCTGGCTTACACTTACTCTTACTCGAGGGCTCATTTGGGGACTCCACAGCAACCATTAGCCATCGAAGTGAGAACTGGAAGTTGTGGGACACAGAGGCAAAAGAGGTGTGGGGTTTGTTTGCTTGGGTTTTCTTGGAGATTTTTGGTGTGGAGGGGAATTATGTACCTCACAGTTCACATGTCTTTAACTTTTCTCCTTCATCTGAGGAATGAGGTCACAATTCCCGTTTCAGAATTTTCCAGTGATAGATTTATAAATCCATTAGTTCTTCCTAGTAAGTGTAAGAATGGATGGAATTCAGTTTATTTTTAAGGTTTCTGCCAAGCAAACGAATTAATATGGTGCTGCTTCATCAGCTTCACTTCATTTCTTATTAATTTAATCATTTTGGATGATCTTCAAACGCTACTTGACACCTCTTACTTCCGAATTTTGTCTTTTTAACTGTCTGTTTGTGGGCATTCCCAAAAGTGAGTGAATTTGACTCTGCAGAGATGGACATCTACAGTGCTGTGATGCAAAAGGTTAAAACGTGTTTATGCAGATACTCTTCGCTTTGCCTGACATAGTCCCTGTGTGAAGTTTTTCACAGCCACGCCAGTTTTCAGGGCAAAATATTAAAGTTCCTGTGTCCCAGAGAAAAGTCAGCCCTTGAAATGTGTCACTGAAGTCACTGAAGCGCTGGTTAGTTTTACCTGTGCACTGCATTTATTGAAGGTGGCGACACTTGGAGTACTGGATCTCTCATCTCACTTCAAATCCAATGCTCTTATTTTTGCAGTTTTGCTGATGATATTAGCCCCAATTAGGCAATATTGTCAGGTGGAATTTATTTGGTCTGAAAGCCTGGAGCTCCTGCTTTTCCTGGCTCTGCCGTATTTCACTTGTGGTCTTTACAGTAGGAGCTGGCTGACAGGCCAGTTAATCTGCAGGAGATGTTTTTGCTCCAATTTTCCAGGAAAGATTTAATGGGAGATACTTTAATGAGGCCTGGTTTAACTAAGACCTCATTAATTTTATAGAGGTATCACAGTACCTTTCTCTGAAGTGTTACATTTAATCTAGATGACAATCCATTACTTGGAATGATTATTTTCCTTGTCTGAGTTTGTTTAGCTGCTGACTGTACTGAGTCTCCATGAAGGAGTATAATTAATGAGTAAAAAGTTGTATTAGTTATCCTCAATCCTGATATTAAACACAGTGTTTCTAACAGTCTGGTGTGCAAAAAGTTCAGCATCAGTATTTGGATGGGAATGGGAGTCCCTGAATCCAATAGAGATGAGTGATTTGGAGCCAGGAGGAAAAAGTGGAATCACAGATGATGCAGGTTCAACTACATTTTTGTGAACTTTTAAGATGCATTTTTTTAAGCTTTTTGTAATTTTTTTTAAGCAGTCTAGAAGGTTTTCATCAACCAGTGTATTTCTGTCCTAGAGAATGGTGGCTAAAATTAGGCTCTGGGATGCTGAGATCAACTTCTGACACTTGTTTATATAACATGAATTAGTGCCTTCATTGTACTAAAGAAGATGGTAAGCTCTGGAGGCAAGGAGAAAGGGTGGAAAGGAGGAAAAATGGGAATTGTGCAGCTCCAGAGCTTTCAGGGTGGGCTAAATGGGGATGTGGGCTGAGTTATTTTTAGTGTCAAGGTTTGTGACTACGTGACTGTGAAGACAGATGTGTATGTGCTCTCGAATTTCTCTGCTGCCCGTTCTCTTCAGCCAAGCCTGTGCTAAAAGCTGCACTCTTCTTTCGGTCAGAGAGAATATTGCATTAAATGAGTTGAGAGAAAATGCAGGGCGTTATGGTTGTTCCTTACAGTGTTTGTGGAGATCTCCTGGGTGAGTTTTATCTTCCTTCTTGTAGTAAATTCTTATTTGTAGTATTACAGTAAACATTGGCAGTGACAGCTCAAAGAAAGTAGTAAATGAAGAATAATCCCCCAGAGCGAGGGTGTGATAGTGCTGGGTTGCAGATGATGGTAATTAATCCTGTTTTCACAGCACCAGCATATCCCTGCTAGGGGGAGGAGCATGTTTCATGTTGTCCTGTGGTAGCCACCACCTTTATTCAGATGCAATCAATTTGCAACCAAATTTATCCCGTCTTTAATTGGTACTAGAGACAGTAGTGGGTGTTTGTGGAGCCTGGAGGCTCTCGGGTGGTGCTGTGTTTTCACAGACTGTCTGAGGGCATTGGAGCTCTGAGAGGTCGCTCAGAGCAGGACCCCACGCAGGAGGGTCAGTGAAGGAGCCAAATAGTTTTGTTACAGCTTCTTTAAAGCTTTTTCTTAATCTAATAAAATCAGTTCCCAAAGGCTTTCTAAGGTTACCTTATGGTGGAGACCTGGGACTTTGGTGAATTGTTGTCTTCTGACTGCAAAATTAAAAAAAAGGCGACCCCACAAAACCTCCCTTGCTGTTTCCAGACACTGCCCCGAGCTTTCTGCTTGCCCTGTAAGACTTAACCACTGCCAAAACCTTTATTTTGCTTAGTTGTTTGCAGCTGAATAACTGAACTGCTCTGAAAGGAATGACCAAAACTGTTCAGAGTAGTTATTTGCTGTGTTAGATGTGTCGGATAATTTGGGGGATTCTTACTAGAAAAATGTCAAGGGAGTAGATCATCTTTTTTAACAGCATAGGATACTGGTTGCTGCCTCCCCTTTTCTTGTTCGGAATGAAAATGTTTTCACAAAGAACACTGAGCTGGAATGACAAAAAAAGGGCTTGAAAATGACTCCATTGTCAATCAATTGAAGAAGGATGGGTTTGTGGAGCAAAAGTACATAGGACCCAAATTCTCTGTTCATCCCAACAAAAAATGGGCTGTTGTTCTATGAATGGACAGAAGACAAGATGAGCTTTTTGTTCCACTGATCTATTGATTTTATTTATTTATTTAAGCTATTAAGCCTGGTGTTCTCAAGCCCTGCTTAGTGCTGGTATGCTGGTACGGTTGATCCATGATTTATTTTATGAATTTTTAAATTTTTTTCTTTGCATTCTTTCCATTTTAGTCTTTACCAGTTGGCACTGTGTGGCTTGCTACTAATTGCTTTTAATTATCTTCCGTTCTGGGGGAAGGGAGGAAGGTGGAGAGAGGTTACAGTATATTTGGGGGGGACCTTGCTGTTCTCTGCAACCTCTGTTTGTGTCATACAGTGAAGGAAGGATCTGAATAAAATGTAGTGCCAGCTGTGAGCCAGAGAAACCCTCCCTGAGTTCTGAGCTTGCTGTGCAGGAACATCCAGGAGGGAGAGGCTTTGGGGCTTCTGCACCACAATTCCTTCTCAACTGGGTGTGGCATTGAGAAAAGACCCAAAGGACAGCACCTGGGCAGCCAAAATTATTGCAAGATGGTATTTTATGTGTTTCTCATAAATGGTTGTGTGCTTCCAGTAGAGTCCAGTTTGTAAGCCCTGACTGGACCTTTACTGTAGAAGATAAATTGGTTTCTTTTTCAGAACTGTATGGGTTTTTTTTGCTGGTTACTGCTGCTGATGGTTTAATGGATTTATAAGCACACAATGATTTTTTTATCAGGGGAGGATTTTAAGGTGCAGTTTCTTTATATGTCTTCTTGATTGCATTGATGACTTGTTAGTCCTCAACTGCCTGTGTTGACAGCCCAACCTTCTGATGATGTTTTAAATGATAGTTCATTTTCCTGCTTTTCTTGTGATGTGGGAAGAAGTTGGAGTGATGATCCAAGAGAAAAGATACTGATATCCCTCAAGCCAAAAGTATTAAGTTGAAAAAGCTGCAAACTCCATGAAAATATCCTTCTCCTGACAGGCTCTTAAAGTCCAGATATTGTTCCTTCCCTGAGATTTTTGAATTCTTTCTGGGTTTTGGGCCAAATCTGCAGGGGGTGGTGGTGGAGTTGGAACATGCCAGGCTTCTGCAGAGCCTCATCACCCCAGGAGCCTCCCAGTTGCAGCTGTGTGCTGCTGCATGTTGGAACAGGCTCAGGTGCCACCAAGGCTGACCAGGAGGCAGAAACATTTTTGGCCACTGTCCTTTAGATGTGTAGATCTGGGTGAAACTTACTTTGATTCAAACTTAGTGAAGTTTTACTCATTTAAACTTCTATTATGTCAATATTTATTGGCATATGATGCTAAGCATACAGGTGTTTATAGTACTTTGTTCTGTATTTTTAAAATGTGTTAAAAATGCATGGAAGTGCATGAAGCTGCTTTCACATTTCAAGGTAAACGTGCACATGAGTGTAGGGTGAAGCTTTATTGATTTTAAAACAAAGCAAGGTGATTGCCTGGGCAGTTTTGAATTATTTAACTCTGAAAAGTGAGGACTGTAAACTGTTAGAATGTCACCAAAGTGCTTGACTTTTATAAGTGCGGTTCTAATTTTAATATTCCCCTAATCCTATATCTGGATGCATGTTTAATACACTCTCAAATTACCAGGTTTTGGTAAGATCAGGACTTAATCTAGCATGTCGTATAGTTAGTGATTTCAGCCCATTTGCCTTCAAACTTGGTTTTTAATGTGAAGGTGATTATGAAGAAAAGTTTCCAAACATCTGGCATTAAGAGAAGACTGAAGTGTTGATGTTCCAGCCCAAAGACTTTGGGGACACATAATGTTAAACAGGCTGTTTTCCTGAAGATGCAAGCAGACATTTGTATACCTTTAAATGGCAGTAATTCAGATGAAAGCACAATAGTGAATGTGTTCTGCCCAGCCATGAGAACAGCGTTGGGCACTTGGACAGAGCCATGAGCATGCCCGTGTGTACTGACACTGCTAATAAATGCAGAACTGATTGCAGAACGACTGCCACAGCATTTCCTACCATAATTTCATTTGGTTCCATGATGGAAGTGAACTTATTTGACAAGAATTCCAGTATAATAAGTTTAATATTTTGTTTATAATTTAGGAGAGAGAATTTATTAACATGAGGAGTTTGAAAACAAGTCAACGTCAAAAAGAACATGTTGAAGGGATACAATTATTTTTACTGTACTATGTTCTCAAGCAGTTGTTATTCCCTGCAAAGTAGCTGAACAAAAATCTAATACATCTCTCCCTAGCTGTGTTTTCTGTGGAGCCCTTCTGCTCTGGAGCCAGGCTGGGAGAGCTGGGGGTGTTCACCTGGAGAAGAGGAGGCTCCAAGAAGACCTGAGAGCCCCTTCCAGAGCCTAAAGGGGCTCCAGGAGAGCTGGAGAGGGACTTGAGACAAGGCATGGAGGGACAGGGCACAGGGAATGGCTTCAAACTGCTTCACTTTGCACATCTCCAGTTTGGGAGCCCTCGTGCCACCTCTTCTAGGACTGGGATGTTTTTGCAGGGAAGGGCTTCTGTCTCACCAGTGATGGCCTGGGTTCAGCCCTGTGGTTCGTGAGCTCCACATGCCGAGATGGTCCCAAAGGTGAAGCTGGGTGTTCTCCTGCTGAGAGCGGGCTCCTCGGAGAGCACACAAGGGGCTTTGTTTACAAATTCTCCTCTCCCAGCAAACAAAGCAGGCTTGTTTAACAAACACTTGGCAAACAAAATGGACCTAAAATTAGAATGCTTATTTCATGAATGAAAGCTTACTATGAAAATAAACATTTTTGAGGACAATAGAAGAAACTTCTTTCAAAGCGCACGTGTTTCGATGGTCCAGAATTCTTGTGCAGATCCTTGTTGATCTTTCGTACAGATAACTGTTGCTTTGCTTGCTGTTAAGGTTTAAGTTCTAACACATGCTTGGAACACTGTGGTAACGCAAGCCTCTTTATTTATTTATTCAGTTTTTAATCTGCAGATGTAAGGGAGACAAGTAGGCTTAGGCTTTTTGGCAGAGGTGCGTTGCTAAGTCCTGGCAGTATAAACTGTAGACCCCCAAAGACTGAGATTTATCGTTGCCTTATTGTCTCCTTCACATTTCTAGTCTGAATAACATCTCTTTGTGTGCGTTAAGGATATATTAACTTGATTTTCACAGTATTCTTTATTCAGAATCCTGCAAAGTGAAGTTTTTACTGATAAACTTTCCTGTGCTGTTGTCTCCCCTCTGTCCTACAATTTTACTCTTCTATCCTGCAATTACTGTAACACCTATTTACATGTAGATGCCACGATTGTTGAGGTTGTTTCTTCAGCACTGGGCTCTGGATATTTCAGAGTTGAAAGACTAAATTATTTGGCTTTTACTGTTTTATTATTGTTGGACTTAAAAAAACTTGTGTATCATGTATTGATAGAAAGCCTTGAAGTTAAAAATCCTTGTACTGTTTTGAATTATAGATTTCAGAACATTATTTCTTGCTCTTAGATATATAAAAGCAAATAGAAATTAAAAAAGCTGGAGTGGCAGATTTTAAAGTGATGTTGTTTTTCAGCATGATTTAGTGGCATAAATCCTATAAATGCTTTTGAAAATCCCACATAGTATATCTTAATCAAAGCAAACATCACACATCTGAATTCTTAATTAGGAGTATATTTCAGCTTGTGAATATCAGTATTTCACAATTTGCAAAGCTGTCAATTAGTCTGGTATTTATTATGTCTTGAAATATTCCACAGGCTGAGTTGGTAGCTGGGGCACGAAGGTGAAATATGAAATTATTTATTCAGTATAAGGCTCCCATCAGCCCAGACTTCCTTGGGTAGGTCTTACTTTCTTGCCCTCAGAGTCTAGTCTGGATAGATTTTTGGCAAGTTCTGTGTGGTTTTGGCTGGGTTTTTTGAAACCCTGTTCAAGGCTGGAGCAGGACTTTGGGGGAAGCTGGTCCAGGAAGGGTATTCCCAGAAGTGGGAAGGGTCTGGATAGTCACGGAGAGAGCTGATCCACAAAGCTGGGCAGAACATGGAGCTCTGAGTGTCTGGGGCTTCAGTGGGATGAGGAGTTGAGTTTTGGAGCTGGGAGAAGGGAAGGTGTGGGGCTCCAGGGAAAACTCCCTGATGGGAGACATTGGAGAGACCCCAGGAAAGGTGGGGAAAGCTTGGACACTGGTGAGCACTGGGTCTTGCTGGGGAAAACGGCCTTGGGAGTAACCACAGGACACAGCAGCTGCTCTGGGGAGCTCTGAAGATTTGTCAGAAATGTTCAAAATCCAGGGAAATTGATGGGCAGGAAGGTGCAGAGGTTTCTGTATGTTCTGTTGGTGCTCAGCCCGGAATATTTTTATCCAGAAGCTCAGAATGTGCAATTGGATTAATTGCAGGAGCGATGCATGTGTTGTGCATGGATAAAGAGTAAATTGAAAACTTCACGGATACCTGAAAAAGAAATATATAGACTTCACCCCCTTTCCTCATGTTGTCCTTTAGAATTGTTGCTTTAAAAGCTGGGACAAACCAGACTGGAGTCAAAGTGGCAGGTTTTGGAACTGTCACAGTCATGTCTTGTAATTATCACAAAAGATTAAAATGTTTCATTTACATTGGTTTACTGTTTGGCACATCATAACCACAGTCAGTGGTTTTATCAAGTGAATATAAAAAATGATGCATTCTGCCCTCATACTCGTTTCCTTTGTGCCGCTGGTTTAGATCTGGTGAATTTTAATTGTTTTGCTCCCTGTGCAGTTTTACAGGGAAAAAAATCCATGCTCACTTTCATTTGAATTCCATTGATTTAATTTTACTTTTGTCTATTTTTTTCTATTAAATAAACACGGTGTGCAGTGTTTTTACTTTGATAATGACATAGTTTGGAGCCTCTTTGACAGGGAATTTGTGTAGCTTTCCTGTGGAATACGTCTGTAAGCTGCAGAGGAATGCTGTTCTTTTAGATATGACTCCAGCTAGTGAGGTATTAATGCATGCTCAGAGCTATTTGAGATCAGTGTGACAATTTTGTGTGTGTAAGGGTAAAGGGTGATCATGATCTATTAGCTTGTGCATATTTTCCCTGTAATTATTTCACTTTATGTTAAATATAAGAAAATAAACTTCAGTACTTAATTTCATGCGTTGAATTTAATGAACTCAGAAAACATTGTCAGTTTATGGCAGCCCTTCAAGAGAAAGATATGGGATCCACATGATTGAAACACTCAATTCTTTTTTTTTTCCCCCCCCCTCCTTTTGCTTCTCACAGCTGCCAAAATAAACTCCTTTTGAGATAGACCTAAGTCAACAAGGGTTGGTGTGTCTCTAATGAAGCATTCCTCTGGAGGCCCCTACTTGGGTTTTATCTTTTGGTCATAGTTCTTGTTTTTGGTCTCACTTTCCAACTTTAATGCTCGTTAAGAATTTCTGCTGCACATTCAAAGTAAACAAGTTCCATTTCAGTAATTATACGATTTTTACTGCCCCAAGCTCTTTGATTTTTTTGCAGTAAAAATACGACGCATACTACATTTTTTTCCTGTAATATACTTACATATCAAGTTGTTGAAAAAGTTGGCTAAAATTCAGGGAAGCTAATAATCCTTAAATGTATAAGCTTCTCTCTTCTTTCTTGTTGTTTTCTACTCGGGTTTTCTCAAACTATGCTACTTTTTTTAGCATTCTTGAGTAGCTTCTCTATGGACAAGCTTCCATCTTCAGATGAATATCTGGGTGGTACCATCTTTAATTAGCTGAATTTTTAATGGCAGTTTCCAGTAAGTGCTGTTCGATTTTGGTTATTTTATTTGAAATCACAGTCATTTTTTTCCTGTAAAATGTTTTGAACATACAACTGTTTGAATTCGTAGGGAATCTCAGTCTCTAAATGTGCACAATTACACCTTGAATTAGAAACATTCTTTGGAATCTCAGTCTTGTGTTGATGTCACTGTTCTGCCAGTTTAGTATTGCTGGTGCTAAATATCAGTGAATTAGAGAGATAAAATAGTAATATTTGAAGTTGTGCAATGTTTTGATACTCTTGGTGCCAGTCTGTGGAATTTCAGCCAGGAATTCCAGCCAGTGAAGTTTCTCTGTAAGTACCATCTCATGTCAGCGCCTCTTATTTTTGTACATCAAACACAAAGTTTATGTAACAAGAGTGAAAGCTAAATTTAGTTTCAATACTCTGTTTTCATAAAATACCACTGTGTACAACACAGATTAGCACATATAAATGAAAATAAATACTAATAAAACAGGGAAAAGAACCTTGGGAAATGTAAAAAAGGCAAAATAGATACATTAATAGTTTGATGATGCAAAAGTACTTAAAAAAGGTGCTTAAACAGTGACCTTAATTTTATGTAAAGTTTTTTTCATAGCTCCATGCTTGTAATATTTCCCTTTCTCACTTTCAGGAGTTGTCTTCATGCTTGCCTGTCATTTGGATATTATTGTTTCAGCTTTGGATAAACAGTCAGCCAACTTAGGGCAGTTGAGAATCCATACATTTGTTGCTCTGTCACCCAAAGCCTCAAACCAGGCTACAATAGCAGTTTGAGGGTAAATAATGCACCTTATTGCTCTCAAAGGGACCATTTTGTAATGTTCGTGCTTCTGGCTCTGCAGTGTAAAACGCCATAGACAGAGCAAATTCAGCCTAGAGAGTTTGATCTAAACAGTGACTGCTACTGAAACCTGAGAATCACTTGTCTGTATCTATGCAGGTTTCTTACTCAGAGGTATGGAGGGGGAACGGGCACAGGTGTTTAATTTAATGCCCTCTGTCCCAGTTCAGAAATGTTACTGGACTCTGGACACTCACTGGCTTGAGCAGATCTCAAAATGCAAAGAATAGGACCATAAAAGACTGACTGCAAAGGTTATCTTTAAATTATCTTTTCAGAAGTATTATGAATATGTGTCTATCTGGTCATCAAGGAGATGATAAAAGTATGGTTTTTAGGGTGTCATTCCCGAACACACAGATTTTTTTCCTCCTCTGTTCAAGCCTAATCACTGGCTTTATTCCAGACATAGTGGCTTTGATGTGGTGACCTCAGATAGAGAGTGGCTTTAGTTGCTTCGAACAAGTAGTGGAAAACTCTCGCTTATTGTTCTTCATAAATGAGAAGGAACAAGCCCTTGGCAAGAAGTCTTGGAGGAGAGAGAGCAATGTTAGAGGATGCCCAGAGCATCTTATCTTTAACTCTGGACTGTTGCATCCCACACTGGACAGAGTTAGAGACTAAAGGGGAAAGAAAAAAAATAAAACCTGCCCTAAATGTTCCCTTTTTCACTTAAGGGAAAGCAATTTTTTTCTCTCACAGCCTGTGATCCTTCTCAGATACCTGTTGGCTATTTCCCAGTATCAAAAATAAGACAGAAAGTGTTCAATATTTCAGATAATTTCTGTGAAAGAGAACAAGATGAAAGCAGCTATTTGGAGTGTATACTAAGTGATGAAAATAGCAGAATCCAAACAATCCAGGAGGTTTGCAGCATTACTATGTCTTGGGAAAACAAAGAAACAGGGATAGTTTCTGAAGGTATTTTGAGGGGAGAGGGAAGTATTTCTTTGGAAGTGCTTCTTTGCAGAGCACATAGACAAATAAAGTGCTAAGATTTAGCTTAATTCATGGTGAAATTTAAGATAAACTTAATTCAATTCCATTTTTGTGATGGGTTAAGAGCGTGTATGCAGTTAATGGCCAAATAATTGCATGATAGTTGTAGGGTATTGAGCATGAAACTTGACTGCCTTCCTTTTTGACTCTTACTCGTTATCTTAATCTGGTTTGCACATACCTGAAATACTTTTTTTACCTGAGGGCCACTAGGAAAACCTTCTGAAATGCCTTTTTTAATATATAAATATATATTTAGTGAACAGCTAAGTATGAACATGTAGTTAATAATTGTAGGAAATTATTTGTTTCTTACTGCTTGTATGACATGTAAAAACAAGTGTCAGAAGTATTTTCATTTTGGAAACAGTTTGTGATTAGCAATTTCTTTTAATACTTTACGTGGAACTGGGAAATAAACATAAAAGAGGATAAAGTTGACCAAATATATACAAATTGGCTCTGATCAGTCAGTTTAAAGGTCCATGGGGCACATTTAGAAGGAAAATACCAAAAAAAAGTAATGTCTTAATTAAGTGACCTAACTAAGGGTTGGAATACAGTGATCTGGAAGATGCCTTCCAACCCAAATCATTCTGATTCTGTAATTCTTTTGGAAATGCAATTTCAGATTATATTTACATTTCACTTATGGGAAACTAAAGCATATAGGAAAAGGTGGGTATTTGCTCTGAGTTTTCATGTTTGGGGTGCCCTGGGAAGCACCTTCCAGCTCCCTGGCTGCCTGTAAAATTCCCATGACACATTTCTGATGATGCATCTAAAAGAATGAGAATCACCTTTGAGTTCTGTGAGCTACAAAGTGAATTTTGGTTATTATTTGTGTCTTTTAAGGATTACAACGCATTGTTCTCTAATGGAACAGGAAGATGGCTGAGCTCTTAAGAATGCAGCTCTGGGGTCCTAAAAATGTCGAGTCCATGATGAATTCAAAGTTTGGATAAAATCAGCTTGTTGGGTCCTGGCACTGGAATACCAGGCAGCCTGTTCACACGTGGTGGAGCCCATGGTGAAATACAATTTATTAACTGAGATACCTAATGATGTAACTCCTCTTTGGTCCTTATTTTCTTGTATTCTGAATACTTTCTGGCGATAAACCCAAAGCCTCCAGCCACGTCTCATGGATACACAGAGTCGCTTGCTTTCTGGCAATTGCTTAAGGGGGTTTTATTGCTTTAAAAAAGATTTCTACAACAGCGACTACGGGGTGGGAGTGACTGTGTGTGACTGGTCCTTTTGGGGTGGGGGTTTTCTTGTTGTTTTTCTGAAGTCTTTCAGGCCTTCCACAGGTGGATCCCACGTGAGCGGCTGGCCACTTGGAAGCACAGAGGGGTTCAGGTGTCCAGCTCTTTGTCCCACCGCCGACCTCCGCCTGTGCAAACACAGCAAAGGGCTCTCCCGGGGATCCACCGAGTCCATCTCTGTTTGTGCCATGAACTCAGGGAGCGAGGGGCTGCCGTAGCCCTTTGCTGGGGGGATTGCAGAGGGCTTGTGTTTCAGGGCAAAGGCTGAATCCAATAAGCCCGGGGTCTGTCACGCTGTCCCACGGGCGGTGCTGCCTCGCTCCGACGGGTCGCTGTGCATGGTTTGGGGTGGCTTTGTTTGCGTAGCCAGAACGCTGCTTCTTGAGCATCTGGCTGGAAATGGAGATGAAGGCAGTCTTAATTCGCTTTTAATAAGAGATCAATGGCTTTATTGTGAAAGAATAGAATGCAGATGTAAACTGTACCTGATAAAAGAATTAAATGTGTGTTTAACCTTCCTATTTTGTTTTTTCAGTGCTACTGGTGCTTGACCTTCATTTTCGAGGCTATTGTCTTTCTTGGTAGTTTTACATTTTAAATTTTACTTAGACTAGAAAAACAAACTCTGCTGGTGTTTTTCATCTCGAGTGCTTACCAAATCCCTCAGATTTTACAAAATATTTAAAAAGTAATCTCCAGACTGAAGTCTCATTAAAACCTTTGCCCTTCCTGTGGAACAAAAGTTCAGAGACGTTCTGGCCGATTCTAATTTGGAAACTGTAAAACAAAAAACATCATGGTGTGAAGTATTAATTTAGGCTTGGCAGCCTCACTGTAAAATTTATTTCCAGAAGCTTCCAATTAAAATGCAGCATGTCTAATTGTATAAGAGAAAGAACCTTGAAGTGCTCTTTCTTTTATATTATATAGGAGGAAAAATGCCCCAAACGTTAGTGAAAATAAAACCTCTTGGAGGTATTTTTTATTAAAAAAGAAATCACATTTATGTTGCAGTGAGTTACCTTGGGAGAAGAAACCACATACTCAGGAATTTCTTAGCCATACTGATTTTCAGTATTGCTTTTTAATTGAGCCATTTGATAGATTAGCCAGGTGTTTATCTTTCAGCTTTCTTTGTATGTTTATTATACCTGGTGCTGTCCCGCTCCTCAGCGATGCAGTTTGGATGTTTTCCTCCTCTGACCTTTCCCTCCTTGATTCAAAGAAGAAAAAGCAAAATTGGATAAAGGACAGATTGGCTAAGATGGTTAAAGGTATAGAATATCTTACCTAGCAGAGAATTTAGGTCCCTTCAGTCTGATGGAGGTATCATGGAATCACAGAATGGATTGGGTTGGAAGGGACCTTAAAGATCATCTCATTCTCACCCCCTGCAATGGGCAGGGGCACCTTCCACCAGCCCAGGTTGCTCCAAGCCCCGTCCAACCTGGCCTTGGACACTTCCAGGGATCCAGGGGCAGCCACAGCTTCTCTGCCCAACCTGTGCCAGGGCCTCACAGGGAAGAACTTATCCCTAATATCCAATCTAAAACCCTCCTTTGGTTTGTCTGGAACCCTATTTGTCTGTAAAATCGTGAGTGACGTGGGATAAGGCAACAATTGTTGGTGGCATTTCTGTATCATTTGCAGGAGTGAGCTATGTTTTGCAGATGGAAATAAAGGAATTGCTTAGGATTTTTTGCAATGGCAAAATCCATTATTACTGAAATTACCTGGTTCTGGAAGGACCTGTACTGCAAATTGGTGGAAGTCAGGTGTGGATTGGCAGAGTAACACTATATGTTCATATGGACATTTTGGTGTTCACTGAGTATTATCTACTCGTGGTTGTCAGAGATGGGATATTTGACTACACCATGGGCATGGTTGTGACCTGCAGTGGCTCCCATATTACAATGGTTCATAATCTGTTAATGTTCTGTCTTATAAAGGGTGTTTCTTGGTGTCCATGGAAATTTTTAACATCACCAAAACCCCCTAAATTTTAGGTAAATATATGTATTTTTTATTTTCAAAAACAATTCATAAAAGCATATTTTATGTCTTGGATATTTCTTGACAAAATGTAGATGCACGGACAGAAATATGTGCAGTTGTTGTATATTGACAGAGTGCATTTTATCAGCAGGTGGGTTTGGATTTGAGAAGCTGAAACCTAAGACAAGTGCTATGGGATGGTCTGTAAGGTGATACTTTTTGTTGAAAGTCTTGTAGTTTAATATTCCCAAGATGGTCTGGACAGCTTAAACAGTGCTACTGTGCAAGAGCTTTTATATAATGAGATAAAAGAAAACAAAATGTTTTCAGTTGTGAAATTTTGCTGTGGACAGAAGGACTTCTGAAATGAATGCTGATTTAATCTGAAGTCAGAGAGAAATTATTTTCAAAAGCAGTTTTGCAAATCTGATTAAATTCTACTGTGATAAATCCCTCTGCAGAACTTCCCTTTGGGAGATCCCCTTTCTGTTTTGGATTTATGTTGGTGTACACTGCAAATCAGCAATATTAAGAATAAGAAGGAATATAAATAGTATGCTTAGAGGCAGGTTTTTTAGATGATGTAATCATTTTAGAGTGAGTAATGAAATCTGAACACTTTTCTTGAAGTGCAGGTGCTCCTCGACATGAGGCAGAATCTGTCTGGGTTTGCAGATGTTTTCGCAGTCCAGGAATAAAAGGGAGAGGGGGGAAGAATATGAGTTGGATTCATAGTGGTTTGTTTTCGTATTGAGGTTTTAAATATTTTGAAGAGAGCAAGCAAATTGAGGGTAAGTGCTTATGGAAAGGGTGGTGGTGGGGAGGTAAAAGCCCTCAGACATTATTTCATTTGATTTAACAAATTCTGTGGATTCCCTGTTTAATTCTATCAATGCAGACATAGTGCAAATGCTGTTCATTGGGAAACTCACCTCGGTGCATCCTGTGGAATGAGTCAGGGGATGTGGGTTTAACCAGTAGTGTAAATAAAATGCCTTTTCAGGAGAACTGTCTTCCTTCAGGTGTGTTTGGGAACACATTTAGGAAGGGAGGATATCAAAGAGCATCAATGGCTCCTTTCATTTTTGCCTCTGATTCCGTTGTGCGTCATCCCCGCAGCCTCCTGTGTCTCCAGGGAAGTTTATTAACAAGGTTCTAAATTTTGGGGGAAGAAAACATCTGAAGGAAGCCACCTCAGAACTGTTCCTTCCTTTTTCATTCCTAAATAGGGGGTTTTGATGCTTAAAATACATACTGAACTTACAGTGATGGATTGGATAATCAATTTTTCCTGTTACTGTGTTGCTTAATATGACTGAAAAGGCATATTTTTTCCCCCAAGTCCTTAAATTGTTTCATCTGAGTAATGGTGGCTAAAAGTGTTCTTTAAGCTCTACCTTCACATGCCATTCAATTATTTCTGTTTAGAGAGCATAACATTTCAAAGTGGTTTATTTAATAATGTCACTTCCATTCTCTGGCTTTGGAGGATTTTCTGAGGCCTTGGGGTTTAAACTTCTGCATGGAATTGGAGGAATATTGGTTTAATTTAATATAAAAATTTGCCTTTAATTAAAAAAACCCTAAAACCAACAACAGTAGTCACCAGTCAGTCCTGAATGTGCTTCAACTGAGAAAATCAGTCATACAGACCATTTCAGAAAGGAACATCAGGCATTTGACAAGAGTCAGCATGAAACTTAGTTATTTTTATGTTTTCTCATGTGGACAGTTAGGACTGTTTTTATCAGAGATATTTCTTGTATTTTCTAGTCAATAATTTACAGTTGCTGGGAAATACATTAAAAAATGTTATTTTTTGTAAATATTATGAAGACTCAAATAGTAAGAATATAAAAAGAATTTGGAATCCCTGCAAATTTAAAAAATTGTTTCTTCTGATCCTCCAAAATAGGCTGTTGCTGCATAAGGTGTCCCTGAAGTAATATCTTTATCTCCAGGATAATTATGTGTGTCCCTTCCCAACATTGCTCAGCTTCATTCAAGGGTACTTTGCTTTATTTCATGGTAGATACTGGATAAGGACTCAACTTCATCTCAAGATGATAATCATAATTAACTGTGTAATGTAATTGATATGAAGAACTTCTAATGGCATCAACTGTGGTGTGACTTCTGATAACACCCAGTCTTTTAACTTGGAATTGAGGTCCTTAAACTTTTCATTCTGCTTTCTGTATGGCTGTTTCTCAAGCTGATACATGCCATGAATTGGCAATTTAAAATTTCATTTGATATTGCCACCATATGGCTCTGATGTTGAGAGGGTATGCATTGAATGAGTAGTGGCTCCAAGATAAGATTTTTGACTCAAGTTATAGGTTGCTGAATAATCTTCTTCTAAATCAAATGAAGATGTGATTAGAGGAGGTTGTTATTGCTGAGGTGGTGATTTTCCATGGAGCTGAAGGGAAAATGTCTGTTTAGTTTCTGGGAACGTCTGCAAAGAATGTCTTTCTAATAAATCAACAAAAAGTGGTAGAATTTCACTAATCATTACCTGTAAACTAATCCAGGAAAAACTGTGAATCCAAGTGTTACTATTTAAGTAGCAATGAGCAAAATGCTCCATCACTGATGCAATAAAAGCGTCCTGCTTACTGTTAAGAGGTTTTTTCTATTAGATTTTGGGGTTGTTTTTTTTTTTTAGTCTCCATTATTTGCTAGAATTACCAACGCTTGAGATGAGCTGCTTTTGGAGGTGCTGAGTTTTTTAGTGTCGGCACCAGCTCAGCAGAACTCTAGAGGATAACTTAAATCCAGAGTTTCAGTAAGCAAAGCCAAAACTTCTCTAGTCCATCCTGGATAGCGTGGAAGTGTGTTATGTTAATTTTACATTTTCATCAAGTGCCAAGGTTCAGTTTGTATTCCTGAGATGGTGCTGAAATGACTAAAGCCTGTGATTTCACCCAGCGCTCATTTGGTGTAGATTAGATTGAAACTGTTCCTTGCTCTTTGGAAAACCTGCCAAGTTGTGGCCGGGGTGTTCTTGTGCAACTGGTATGACTGCTCTCTTTTTGTTATTTTTCCTTCTTTTGTCTTTTCCAGGGTCAGTACAGGCCCTCTGACTTGCTGTGTCCTGAGACGTACGTCTGGACGCCGATCGAGCAGTGTCTGCCCCTGCTCGAGCACTCAAAGTACTCCAGATTCAACCAGGATGGGAAAGCAGGTGAGTTTACAAGGAATGGCAGGCTTATAAATTGGCTGCCTCCTTATAATGCATCAGTAGCATCTGCTGCTGAAGCATCATGAAAATCTCATCTATAAAATATATAAAACGTAGATAAAAAAGTAAAAATCACAGCCCCTGCAGCAAACATCAGCAAAGAGAGAGTTTTATTTTGTAACATAAAATAAGCCATGCAAAATTTAAGTACGTGCTGTTTTATGGACTGTATGCAGTTCAAAATTAACAGATATTGCTGCCTTGCAGATAATTGCATTTGCTATTCCGGGCATGAACAAAACCAATCAAATAATTGTTCCTCACTTACATTCCAGTCAGATGAATGCATAAGGAAAGGAAATTGGAATCAATACAGGAAAGTGAAAGAGCTGAAGAAGCTTAAAGGCATCAAGTGCTTTTGTTAAGAAACAAAGTGGCAGATTTAGTTTAACAATCTGTCAGTGAAAGTGAAAAATGGAACAACAGCAGAAGCAACTTAAACATCTTGAAGTAGACGGGACATAGACATACATTCTGTAAAATAGTTACTTAGTACAGAATGGTCGAAAATGTTACTGACCAGAACATAATACAGTAATACTCCTGTAAAACAGTGCAATCTAATGGCAAAAAATACATGTATTTGCTTTGGTTACTGACTCTGTGATGGCAGGTCCCAGGGGAGCTGTGTTAGACCGTGCTTGGAGTGGTACTTGTGGGGAAAGGGAACTCACTTCACTTATTAATTGCAAATTGCCGAATACCCTCCCTTTGAAATTTTCTTTCTCCTGTGAATAACAGTGGAGTGTGGCTGTGGTATTAATCAGAGACGTGTGCTGTTACTCGGCTTAAGAGGCTGTAAAGCCATGGTCTCTTTCTGAACACCAGAATACAGATTTACCTGTCTCTGAGTTTGAATAGTTTTCAACAGCGGCTTCTTTTTACTTTTTTTCATTTTACACTTTCAATTTTTTTTTCTTTTTTATCTTTTTACTGTAGTTTAGTCGTTTAGAAGGGTTTTCATTCCCTAGGCAGTGAACTGATAACTGTTGGAAGGGCAGGATGTAGATAAATCGAAGGAATTTGAAAAGACTGCTTAATCAGCTCTGAAAGTGCAGTGGAGCTCCTTGCTTTTCCTCATCCTGTCCTTATTACTTGGTTGTTCAACTGGAACACTAATAATAATTACAAGAACTACAATAGCAAGGTTCAAGTGTATTTCTAGATACAGATTCTGATATGAAGTTTTAGTAGCAGAATTACCTGAAGGGTTCTGGGCAAGTATAGCGTGTTCTTTAGGGACTGTGCAGGCAGCCATGTGATGTGGGAAGGAGACTGGGGAGCACTTTGGGATGCTCTTTGTAATAAGCATTTATCCCCATGGGAAATTCTCAGTGTGTGAGAGATTGAAATGAGCAGTGCATGATCGTATTTTGATCAACTAAAATCATCCTTAGATTGGGAAGAGGAAACTGGAAAGAAATTACCAAGGTAGGAGGAAGTAGGAGGAAAAAGTGAGTGGTTTTGGAGGGCAGTGGTGTTCAGGAAACCCTTGGTACTCAGAAAGAAGAGGGTGCCAACCTGCTGCCTTTGAAGGTGTTAACCCCATGCAAGCAAAGGGGCAGCATCTCCTCCACTGTGTGTAATCCCTCTGGCAATCCACGTGTTTGGGAACCACAGAATATAAAGCTTTGCATCACTGTCAGCACAGAATATCTCACTGCAGACACTACTGGAACTGTGACTTACGTCCCGTGGTTTAAGGAAATGAAAACACAGCTACACGTCCAAGTGCACTGGGCCTGCTGTGAGCCTGCAGTCACTGGAGGTTTAAGTAGCTGCTTGCTCAAAGGAAGCCATTTCTCAACAATGAAATCAGTTCCCTTCTTAATTCTTGACTCTCTACAAGAGTCAGCAATATGAGTTTAATGAAGTTACAGCAAATTTTAAAAAGCAGTAGGAATGATCATGTGCTTTATTCCTCTTGAATCAGCTTTCTAGAGCACTGCCCATAATTATGGTTAAGCAGGTCGTGATTTATCAGGAGTGGGACTTAGAAACTGAGGGCAATACCCAGATCCAGTAAAGGACTGGGAGAAGCAGTGCAGCCTGCATTGCTGCCTGGGGCAATAAAACGCTCACTGGAAATGGTCAGCTTCTAATACTGTCTGTAATGTCAGAATTTCTGAAATGTTACCTCATTGCTAATTTTGTCGTAATTGTCAGCAATTTTTGAATGTGTTTTCCTTCCCTTTGAAAAAAAAAAAAAATTCAAAATTTACCAGTTACAGGTTCTGGAGAGAATGTTATGTGCTCTGACCTTTCAAGTGTTTGTAATATGAAAAGGATCTCTGAGTATTCATACACGTCATGTTGTGGTGCTCCTTTCTATAATCAGTTTAATTTTTACTTTTCTGGAGGAAAAAGATGCTCAGAAAAAGTAGCTGCTTTTTTTTTTCCCCTAAAGCACAAGAAAATATTAATTGATACTTGTGGGAGATTTTTTCCTGTTTTTCATTATGTGGTTGTGCATAGCTTTAGCATTTTCAGATGGTTTTAAAGTGTAATGTTTGCCATTCCCTGCTTCTCCGACGTCTAATGCTTTTATTAAGAGTTGGAGTATGAAGAAGAGAGGACAGGCAAACTAAACAAAGTCCTTAACTCTTTGTACAACAGAAATAAGTCTAACAATGTGTGTAACAGTTAATTACTTAAAAAAGCAATCAAGTATTTTTGCGTTTATAAATTGCCAGTTTTGCCTAAATTACTCACACCTCAGACCAGATTTTTTCATTTTCGTTGTGTGTTCAATTTGAAAATTTCAGAAATTGGCATCATCTTATAAGTGAGAGAGGTTTGTTAGGATTCTGATATCTTTATTATTAACCAGTGACCAGTCATTTACTTAAATTAGCAGTTAGTGAGGTGGGGCACTAACAGAGGGTTTGGGTCCTGCTGCGTTCTGGAAATAGAGATAGTGCTGAATTTCATTTAACTTCATTAGCTGTAAGTACAGATGGAGATCTGTTAAAGGAAAAAGAAGTTAATTAAAAGGTTGCTCTGCAGAGAAGTACTTGACAACACATCAAACTGATGAGCAAACCTAGTCACATGATGGCATCTTCCAGAATGTTCCTGGGCATGCTCTGCCTGCCATGCTCATTAACTTCCCCCTCTCAAAACTGGTCCTCAGGGCTTGACTTCACTGGTGCTTCCACTGACTGCTTTGCCCATGAAACGAAGGCAGTGTGGAAAGAATTATAAATAATTTACTTGGTATCCCGGCAATATTTTTTCCCTTCCAGTTTCCATTTTCCTGAGACTAACCCAGTGAGGTGTCTTTCTAACATCTCTTGAGATTTTCAGCTCGTCGCTCCTCAGAGGAGCCTGTGAAAAATGTCTTCATTAAGTAAAATTTTTATGAAAATCTAGTTTTTGGGGTAGTATTTAACTTGTGGCAAATTTCAGATCTTTCTTTCCATCAGCACTGGACTCTCAAGACCTTGAAAAAGCAGCTTCAGGTGAGGACAGATACAATCCCAATCTAAAAGTCCTTCAAAGCCTCCATAGCTATGTGTCATGTAATATGGTGTGTACATAGTGCCAGCCAGGGTGAACAGGGGGCTGGAAAAGCTTGATCCCAATTTCTAGGAATGGCCCCCAGCAATCTCAGCGGTGGAAACTGCTTCCCACCCTCCTGTGTCTGCAGAAACTGGGAGTACTGCAGATCAAAAGGACTTCAATGCTTTTTTCTGCCTCGCCTGATTTGTGCGCTGAGGTTGATAAATTGCCTAAGCTAATACACATCTGTTCAACTTCCTGTATATCTAATAAGAGAGTGAAATCAAAATGGAATACATTAATTAAAATGAAAGTATTTTCACCAGTGTTGAAAATTTACACATAACAAAGGCATAAGGCAGGCTCCCCTGTCTTTGCTTTGTGTGCTCTTAGAGACAAGACACTCTGCTCCAGAGAGTATGGTTAACACAGACCATGGTGGAGGCAGAGGGGTGGGATAAAGAAACAGAGAAGCACTCCTGGGTTGCCTGGTCAGTTATAGTAGTAGACTAAATTCTAGTCTATTAATAGACTCTAAGTAGTAATAGACTAAACTGAGCTTTTTGTAAACATCACAGTGAAGGAGAGTTTTAAAGAGGGATCTAAGGAAGTACTTAAGTTGTCTTCCAGAGTTTATGGAGAAATCTTCTGTGGTCTGAGAGGTGTAGGAGAAATGAAGAATATGGGGAGACACAAAGCAGTTTTCTTGGAAACAGATAAACTTGTCTGGGGTATCAGATCCCGTCATCGGAGGTAGAACTTAAATTGTTGCCTGCAGGAATGGAGTCAGACTGTGGGGAGCTTTGGAAGGGATGTTCTCTGATGTGGTCCCGGTACAGGTAGCTGGCAGAGACACACATGGAAAGATGGGGAAGAAAATTTTGCAGTAGTTCCTGTAAGTAGAACAATGAGAAGAAGGATTTGTCAAGAGCAAGCTGTTGGAATAAGTAATGGTAGGACTCAAACCTGATAGATATTTGTAGAGATGACTAAGAGAAGCTGTTATTTGGATACACTGTGTAGAAAGAAACTAGATGTGGAAACCTAAAGAAATGCCAAAGCCACACGATTCAGCAACCACCTTCCTCTCCTTGCTCTTGCTGTAGACCAGACTTTGCATCTGCCACATCCACGCAGCCATAAAGACCTTGCTTCTTCAGCAGAGTGGAAGTCCTTAGAAGAATTTAGGATTCAGACTGTTCCCAGCTGGTCTGAGCCAAAATTATGATAGGCGTTGGAATCAAGAGAGGATGGTTTGTCTTTTCTGTGCTTTCCAGTGATCAGCCTGCAGCCACCCAGGAACTGAACAGGCTGTGTCTACACAAAGGACAGATGTTGAAATTCAAAAAGCCTTTACAATTGCCTCGTGTTCACATACGAGTCTTAACCATTGGAGAAAAACAAAACCTAAAATGAAAACGGCACTAAAATCAGTGCCTGAACTGTCCTCCCCAGAAGTGTTAGTGCAACAATCGATGCCAGAGTTCTGGAACATTACCCAAAGCTATGCAGAGGTCAGAAAATTCTCACTTCAGGCTCACAAGAATCACTCTGTAAAAACTCCATTTGATGTAATCCCTCATGGACAGAGATGGTAGCAGATCACTAGTTTTTGAGTTGCTGAACTGAGGAAAATGATTTGAGATTTTCAGTCTTTTTCTGTAGTAATCTTGTAGCTTTTGTTGCAAGTTTTTACCAGATTGTTAAAACTTGTAGGAGTTCAAGCTGAAAAAACTAATTTTCGTTAGAAATATATCTATATATTTCCATCTATTCTGCTGCTCACAGTAAGCTGGAGCAGTGAAAGGCAAACAACATTCCCAGTATTTAACAAGTCCTGCATCCTCTTATTAGTAATTGCATTATGCATCTCAATGCTTCTTGCAAGAAACTGGGGGTTATTATTAGTTCTGGTAAATAAAACTTAAAATTCTTACCCAGAAATCTGCAGGCTTGGGCAGTTAATACAAAACTGTGTCTATTTTAAATATATGTTCTTCTGCATAATGCTTGCAGTAGAAAAATAGTCTGTCACAGCTATTTCAATAGCTGTAACTTCTAGTGTGGTGCTTTTTCCAAACATTTAATTTTGTGTGCAATTTAGATACTACTGTGCTGTTGAAGAGTATTTCAAACATGTTTTACGTTTATTGTGAATGTGAGTATTTTGTTGACTTCCNAAGTACAGTGTATGAGCATGATACTGGTCTGATTCCTCCTTCCTCTCTTAGCAGAAAAGCCACAATCACAGATTTGTGTCCTGAAAGTGAGCTGTGGTCACCCTTTGGTCACATCTGATGGTTCAGATCCCTGGCAAAGGCATCTTTGAATCCAAGCAGGGGGATTAATGCAAAACCCAGTATATATTAATGTTTATAAGAGTAGTGCGATGCAGAGTAATGTTTACAGGGGTAAATGCACTGAAGTTCTTGAGAGGATGGAAATGTGCTCACAGAACTATCCCAGATGGAAAGCATTAAACCAATTGTTTAGAGCTCTGCAATCATCTGATTTGGGAGAAATTGCTGGTTTGTTCTAAAGCAATTGCTGTTTATAATTTTTTTTAAAGATAGTGTTGTGTACTCTGGAGAATCGGGAAACAGTTTAAATAAACTCTGATAGATCACTAACTAAATTCTCCTAAACAACTAACTTTCCACTATTATCAGAGCTATAGGTGATAAATTTGAATTCCATAACCAAGAAAAAACAAGACATATCAATTCTTTCCAGCAGCACCTCTAGAACAGACACATCTTACAAGTTTGTGTCTGTTTCTAATTAAGTTTATGAACACTTAGAGCCATCAGAATGCATATTTCAAAATCCAGTATGATCCTTGAGCGTACAAGATATTTAAACAATGGAGACACTGCCAATAAGGTGTAGCCAGGCAGATTTTTTCCCTCACTTTTTAGTATGTTTGGATTAAATGGCAATGACTGGCATGGGATTTTAGCCTCATATGCAAAAATATGCTCAAATATTGCAGTGCTTCTGTAACAAAAAGGCAGTGTTAGCATTAGTCATTTAATTTGTGGGTCCTAAGCAACGGCAGGGCATGAATTGATGTGTGGATTAGAAACTGCGAACTTTAATGAGTATTTGTGATTTAAAAGTTTGTATTTATTGATATTCTGACTATAGCTGCTTCTGACATACCTGTAGCAGAGTAAACCAGTGCCCCTCAAGCAGCATCACTGTCTTGCTTCTACTGTGGTTCATGAAACCTTTGGCTTGCACTGCAAAATCCTCAAAAATATGTTTTAATCCAAAATTACCGTCATGGAGATTGTGTAATGAGCAAATGTCTTTCGAAATGATTTTTTTTGAGGACTTTGCTTGAAAAATAAAGATATCCTGGCATACTTTGCTTCTCTTTGAATTCAACAGGTGAGTCTTAGATGGGTTTGTGCTCAAGACACTCCTTCACATTTGAATGTTGTGACGCTGGATTCTCTAGCAGAATAATTCTGCCTGGTTGTTTGGTAACTGGAGCAGAGATGAATTTAGGAGTTGCTGACGATCCAGGGGAATGTGGTGCAGGGGAAGGACTGCCAAATCCTGTAGGAATCACTTTCCATGCACAGGAGGTGTTAGAAGCGCAAGAGCAGAAATGAAAAGTCAAATAACGTGGGACGAGTAGAGAGACCGTGCAGATTTATTTCATGCTGAGGACGGCCAGCATATGGGATTAGTTTCCAAATGTGATAAAAGTTGAGAGCTGTAATTAGGCCCAGGCACAGAGCAGCCGTGGCAGTGACACCACAGCCACCTCTGCCAGGGTCAGACCTTCTGGAACCATCCATGGTGCCTCCAAACATGTTCACTCTCTGCTCTGGTGACATCATCCCAGCTTTCCACGTGGAATGTAATTGATTCCATGTTTTAATTAATTTAGCCAGTAAATTGATTGCTGTAATCTGATTTATTTAGCTGATAAGCTACTGCCAACTGCTTCAGTTTTTCCTATTTCGTGGAAATGTTTGCATTTGTAATTCTCAGCTTGACTCGTCTCTGGGTTTTTTTCCTCCTCGCATATCAGTCTTAACGAGGACTTTGCCCTTCTTTTTGAAAGATCCTCTTGCTGCTTTCTGCCATTTTCACTTCTATATAGTTCAAATATTTTAATAAGAGTATTTAGCCTTTTTTTTTGTTTTTTTCTAGCTTTTCCTTCCCCCTTTTTTTTGGAGCTGTAACTCATTTCACCCCCCAGCCATGGGCAGGGACACCTTCCACCAGCCCAGGTTGCTCCAAGCCCCATCCAACCTGGCCTTGGACACTCCCAGGGATGGGGCAGTCACAGCTTCTCTGCCCAACCTGTGCCAGGGCCTGCCCACCCTCACTGTGAACAATTTCTCCCTGATATCTAATCTCCATCCAACTCTCCTTCACCTTAAATCCATTCCCCCTTTTCTTGTCATCATCACCATCCCTAATCTTTTCCATTTAAGATGCATTAGTATTCTCAACCTTTAATTCACAGATTTTTATAGCATGTTTAATGTGTCTCTCCTACAATTAACTGAGCCTCTTCTCATTATGTTCTTGATGACAAGTACCTTGCCAAGGTCTCTGGAAAGATACGTGTGCAGTTTTCATTCCCTGCTACAAGTGACTTAGAGTTGCTGTTTTCAAGTGCTTGTTGGATTAGAACTGCCTGCAGGATCCACCAGAAATTAGATTGGTTGCGAATGAGCTGGTGAAACTTTGACTTAGTCAGTTCTGATCTCCAAAACTGCCTTGTGTAGAATGCTGGGTCGGGAAACCGGGATTAGGGGGAACATGCACAGGGTTTGTGTCTCCCAGAGCTCATGCATCAGAAACGGAGCTGTGCCTGCTGTGGTTCCACTTCTGGCCTTGTCTGCACGGGGCAGGTAAACTGAAAGTTGATTAGGTAACCAAAAATGTAGTTAAACCAGAAAAAAAACCCCCGAAGTGCACTGGGTATGCAGTTCATATTCTTCCCTGGCAGTTCCCATTCTCATTTCTCGTATCTGAAGTCATCAAGAATAGTGTTAGAGATACAACTTCAAAGGAAATGACTAGTTCATTTTGTCCTCTGGAAGAGCATCTGAAAGTGAAACAGTTATCTTTGTCAACTTGCCATTGACTGGATTATATTCTTTTTTTTTTTTTTTTGTCTTAGTGTCTTGACTTTGAAAGCACTGGATACTGTTTGCAGATGGGAAGTTGTTCAGTCTCATTTAACCAATGTTTTCCCAGGTACAGCTAGGGGTTTTTTATACCACATCCCTAAAATATCATGGAGAAATATCCTTTCAGTCCTTGATAGGACAAGAGGAAATGGCCTCAAGTTGTGCCGGGGGAGGTTTAAGTCAGATATTGGGGGAAGTTTTTTCACTGAAAAGGTTGTCCAGCCCTGGCACAGCTGCCCAGGGCAGTGACAGGGTGACCATCCCTGGAGGGATTTAAAAGCCATGTGGATGTGGCACTTGGGGACATGGGTTAGCGGCGGCCTTGGCAGCGCTGGGTTAATGGATGGACTCAATGATTTTAGAGGGCTTTTCCAACCTAAACATTCTGTCATTTAAATCTTGCCCTTCAGTAGCCATTTTTCAGTCATCTTTTTTCAGGATAATAAATAGGGGTGTAGAAGAATTGTATTATATGAGAGCTCCTCGTAAACAACCTGGAAATTTTATATATAACGTTTTATGTGCATCTCTTTCCAAAGTGTCCAGCTCAGCGGGACACTGTTGGATTTCAGCGTTGGGCAGCGCAGTCAAGGGTTGTTTGCAGGTAAGCCAGAAGCCTTTGGTGCTGGCAGTGAATTACAGCTCAGAGCAAGAGCTGCTCCGACTCTCTGCATTCCCAGGAAATGTTTTCCATTGGCCCCTGTTCATGTTTACTACTGGAATAATAAGAATCACAACACAATGAGTGATTGTTTCCGCGTGGCACAGCGGGGCGAGCGGCTCTCGGCGGTGATTAGGCTCCTCCTTCTCAGGATTCAATTGCAAACCATAAAGCAGTTGTATGATTTCAGGCACGAAGCCCAAAAGTTTTATTTGGAAGATGTCTCTAGGATTTCCCCTGGTTGCAACTTCCTGTCTTTACCTGGTTTAAGGATCCCTATAAGTTATATTTGTGTAATTCCTCTGTCTTCATGTTCTAAGGCTCATCAATAATGTTTTGATAAAGGTGCATTTTTCCACTTGCAAACGTTCTCTTTTTGAACAGAGCTTTCAAAAGTTCCTCCCCCCCCCCCATATTTTTTGTTAGAGTAACTGCAAAGATTTGGCTGATTGAGAATATCCTGAGCGTTTTACTGTACTTCCTTTGTGACTTGTGCTTTCTGGTTTTAATTAAGAATTCTTTTCATTGAATTTTAGTGTGTTGTTGTTTATGCTTCATTTTAACTGTACTCTTATTTTGGTTTGAGTTAGTATTTTTATACCCCAGGGCATAGGGGTCTTTAATATTCCTTAATGTATGAGTCCAGTATGAAAGAAGCATTATGAGTAAAAGCACATTTGAACTCCCTCTTTTATATAAATATGGCCATTAATGGATATTGCTTATTGTCTCTTTACTTTTTGAAGATGGCATCCTATAGTTTGCTGGTGAACAAAAAGAATTCTTTAAATTGAGTAAGAGATGAGCTTAAATTCAAAGGTCAGATGTATTTGGCTTCTGACTGCAGTGGAGTAATTTTCTATTTTTGTTAATTACTATCTCCTGTATTTCAGTCATAAAATATGAAAACTTAATTGGTTTCTTCCTTTTACAGTTTCTTTGTTTTAAAATCATTGATCATTAGCTGTGACAAGGTCATGTAAACCAGATGTAGCTTTTCTTTAAAGGAATTGGACAAGGCTGTCATGTTTCCCAAATAAATTAACATCGCTGTGATGTAACCAGCAAGGGATGGGGCTTCTTTTGCTCATTTTTGCTCCTAGTTTGGAAGTTTGGGTATCATGAAACTTTTAAACTTCCTGTAAATTGAATATTAAACTTTTTTTCCTGGCATTCCGAAAATGTGAACATTCTGTTCATCTTCAAAAACCATGCGGGTCCTAAGTGCTTCAAAATTGAAAATTAAAACCCAAGAACAACTTGAAACAAAACTAAAAGCCCAGCACATCCTTTGGGCTGTCAGTCTGAAAATGCACCAATTGTCAGCTGTATTTTTGTTCTGTGCCTTTTATCCTTAGGGATAAAAATAATTTTTCTGAGATTCCGTTTTGAAGGAAAATGGAAACTCATTTATAATGTAGTTATTTACTTGAGAGTTTTCTTCAAAACGAATCACAGGTTTGGGTTAATGGCACAGTTTTAAATATTTGCATTTTTGAATTCGGGCCGATTCTTTGCCTTTTCTTTTCTCTCTTGAACTGTTTTATCCTGCTATGGGGGGAAAAATTGAAATCCACATTCTCTGTGTGGCATGGATGCAGAAGCATGAAGTGACAAGGGCCAGAACCTTCCATTATTTCAGGGAGCTGAAGGAGCATTTGAAGAAAATAAAACTTACGATCAAAACCAGCGTAATTTCAGAGTTTAGCAGGAGTGCCACGTTTCTTTTTTGAATTAGAAATACCAGATCTCATTAAGGCTTCTTACTAATTCTGTGCAGAAAATATGAGAAATACTATCCTGTGACCAATGTGGGGTGTTTTGGAAGTTGGCAGTTATCCTTTTTCCTAGTTAAAAAATAAGACTGTGAATTTGTTGCTTATTTTTAATTACTACTTCACTTGTTTTCCTGTAAATGGGAAAAAGTGTTTTAAAAAAATATATTCGCTTGCTTGCATTTTTTAAATTATACACCTGACACAAAAACCATCATGTTTGTGAGGAGGATATTCCAGAGGAATGAGGGAAGGGGTGCCCTTGGCTGCCTTTCCACATCACTGCTGACCAAAACCAGCTTGGCCCAACTCAGCCAGCACCAAAGAAGTTGGTTGAACAGTGGTTTGCTGCTAAACCCTCTGAACCATCACCATTTTTCCAGCCTCTGTGGAGCCTCAGCTGTCCAGCTTTGTGTGTGCTCACCCAGCTTTCTGACCAGATGGAGCTGCTTTCCACCCCAGTTTATACCAGGTGGTAATAATAAAGGTTAATGCACTCAAAGAATAAAAAAATTTGGATGTTGGCTTCCCAAAATAACGTTAGAGGACTGCTGATGGGTTCCTGAGCTGGAAGAAAAGAATTCCGAACGGGAAATTTTGAATTTCCCTATAAAAGCACACTGCTGCCCACTTTGCCATTGCTGTGAATAAAAAGGGTGAAATCCTTGCTCCTCGTTTCACACTGGCATTTCGGGAGCAATGAGGTGGGTCAGGAGCCCAAATTAATACCTGCCTGCTGTCTGCACAGGGGGGCTCTGCATCATTGCTGTGTTTGACTCTGGGCTTTGCTGGTACTTAGCAACGTATCTGATATGCTTTGTTTTTTCAGAAAGGAAATCCTCCATGTGTGAATTCCATTTAACAGTGGTATGGGGCTGGGAACACCAAATTTTAACACCTCTTTGCAGTCTTTGTGGGGTTATGGTGGCAAGGTCGAATCACATGTGAAATCTCTCCTATATTCAGATTTCAGTAGGTGACTGCAATATAAATAATTTGCTGCTTTAGGAGTGTAGGGGAGAAGAGAAAGAAGTGGTGGGTAATCTATTCAAGAAGAATTTTTAGCTCTGAGACTTACAGGATAGTATTTCTGTAAAGACACTTGACATGTGCAGTTGCCCGGTTTCCTAAAATTAGGGGTATTTTCAATTGCAGAACTGATTTCTCTGCATTTTTTGTATATCTGCCATCCAGACTATTGATAGGTGTAGCTGAATTAAAAGATAAAACCTTGCATGTTTTGAATGTCAAGCAACAGCCTCTCTTCTGTAGACCAATAAATCAACAGCTCTGGAGGTAAAAAATGAGGAGGATGTGTGAGGAGGAAAAATAGCTTTTTTAAAAAGCTGTTACAGACAGTACTGTAATTCATTAATTACAGTGATGATTAAAGTTGCCCTGACATATTGTTCCACTGTATCATCACAGTGTCCTTCCAGAAATGGAAGTGGGTAACTAAAATTTCTTTACTAAAGCTTGGAGATAATACTGAGAGAGAGGTTTTTTCTTGTTTTCAAAAAGAAATCTTGTTTGATAAAGCATTTGAGTTGGGATTGTTTCTGTATCCCAGCATCAGCCACACAGGGAAGGCCTGTTAGAATTCAGTTGGCGTCTTCTTAAATATAAAGCAAATTTTATCATGTGCCACTCAACAGGAGCAGATATTTAATCTTTCTTATTGGGGGAGTAATTTCTTTGTCAAACCATGCCAGAGCCCAATCTGCTTTTATTTTCCATTAAATGATATTAAATTTATTCTGCTTGTCTTTAAATTGTGTATACAGGGAATACTTTCCTGAATTCCTATAATGTTGCCTCCAGAGCAGCAGCAGTTGAAAGGTGGTGAAATTCTGACTTACAGATTTGTTATGATGGTGATACAAGTTCCTATTTGCCTTCTCTAAAACCTTGACTGTGTGCCTAAGATTATTTTACTCATATTAACATCTTGGCAAAAGGTTTCTTTCTCAGATGGAGTTTAAATGATATATATCAAAGTGCTTTTGCAGGAGGTTATTTTTATTATTAAAGCTTTTATTTGGGGGGAGTCAGTGGAAGAACAGGTAATCATTTTAGACATTAGGACTGTTATTTTTCTGCCTTTCAAACCTTATTTGAAGAATCTGGGATCAACTTTGTTGTGTAGAGCAAATACAAATACAGTCAATCAAACATAAGTTTTTAAGACCAAGCATGTCTGTCTTTAAACCTTTCCTGATGATAAACTCATTACCAAGTCTCTCCATATGTAGTTTATGCACAGAACTTACTGTGTTAAGCTTAAAACACGTGTGAGGTATATTACAGTGATTTTTTTCAAGATGTTGCTGTTTTCTGGATTGCTCTGGGAGAGCCTTCTCCTGCCTCAGGGTTGTGTTATAAACCTGTCCAAGAAAGGGCTGATCTACAGCAGGCTTTGGCAAGCCTGACTTCTCCCCAGAGAGCGCTTGGCTGCGGTGCTGAGCAAATTTCCTAGAACCAAATTTGCTTGGTCATTCCAGCAGCTTCAGATGGCTGGAGAGCTGGAGCCAGCGTGGGCCTGCTTGCAAGGAGGGAGTGAGTAAAAGTGGAGGAAGGGTATAAATGCTGAGCAGCAAGAAGAGAGTTGAGCTGAGCCAGGAAGGCTGCCGTGAAACCAAAGGTACAGTAGTAGCTTTAGGTACTCCAAGAAATTCAATCTGGGGCCAGGAGCACTGCGAGCCAAGAGATGAACTCATCCAGAGTGTCAGGCTTTGGGACTATTGGAAATCAATGAGTATCAAACAGTGAGTAGTGAACAGCTTTGAAAACCCTTTTGGCATGAAGCTGCGAAGGGTAAGCTTGGCCTAAATCCATCTCAGGACACAAACTTACACTCAGCCTAGAGGTGCAGTAAATATAAACTTTCCAATTTAAGAAGTTAAAATAACTTTACACTTGTGTCACCTGCAGAAGTTAAACTTGCAAATTTTTTCCTTGGTGGACTTTCAGGAAGGGGGAGGATGTAATAGAAGAGGCAGAAGGGCTGGTAGTAAACCCAACCTATTGGGATATCAGGAAGGTGTTGGCCACACATCAAAAACCTAATGGATTTCAAAGTGGGAGAAAAAGCCATAAAGTGTTTCTGACTTTGTGTTTTTCTAAAGCAGTTGCCAACAATAATTAGTGGAGAGCACAATCTCAGCAAGTACTACTCAAATTTTCTTCCTTCAAACCATGTTTTCCTGGTTAAATCTTAAGAACTGCATTGTGCTTTCATGTTAGGAATCAAAACACAGATAAAAATAATGAAGTCATTCTAAACTCGGTAAGGCAGCCTTCATTAAGTTTCACATACTAAATTCAGGCAATCAGCAGAAAAAAGTTCATAAGCCATTTCTGTGGAAAATAGGGGCAGGTTCTTCAGAATGTCCTGCAAAGAAAAGCATTTCATGACCTCCTTGGTGTTCAAACATAAAGAAATTAAAAGCATAAAGAAGGCCCATTTGTGTAGTTTATGTCCCCAAATACTGACATTCCAGTAAGCATCTTCTCTGTTGCCACTGTAGTTTAGACAGTTCTGTTCTCAAATTCGTGTTTCAGATTCTGTGTTTAACTTGACTCTTCCATTGGTGCCTTTTTAAACCTGAAGTTCAGAGAAGTCCAAGATTTCTTTCACCAGTGTTTTGTGATAATTTTATTCATTCATCCTGCGGTGGCCTCAGGTCTGGGGCATGTTGTCTGACTTCCTTCAGAGAGTTTTCTAGCACTGCAGAGCCAATTTTTCTGACACACAGCAGCTATATAACATTATTATTCAGCAGCAGGAGCATCAATTGGATTCATAAAAATAAGGAAGTTTTAACTTGTTCAACGATGCTCTGATGTGTTTGATTCTGGATAAATTAAGTCACAAGGGGTCTATATATGAAGTTAATAAGATTCAACTATGGTGTATCTTTGAAATTGCTTTGAAGAGGAATTGCATCATACCCACCCAGTTAATGCTTGCACTGCTCTGTCAGTCTGCAGAGCTTGGGATGGACTTCAAGTAGGGGAACGTAAGCTCAGTGTGCTTGAGAAACCCAAAAACCAGACTGGGGCTGCAGGACCAGAGAGTTTCACTGGGAAGGCAGTTCATTGCCCAGTGCTCACCTGAGGCAAAGCCTGGAGGCTGCTGGTTGTAATCCTCTTGTCCCAGTTGGTGCTGGTGGATTTGGCAAGGGGTGCAGTGATGGCAAGTCTCTTCTGGTCAGTTCTGTTGGCAGGTCTTTTCAGTTGTTGGCAGCGGGCTCCAGCGAGCACTAAATGGATGTGAATTGTTAAATACAGCACTGGGGTGTTTCCAGAAGTGCCGTGTGTCACCGTTAGAAATGTGCGATGCATGGCTTGTTTTTTCCCCACGCCTCAAACACAGGTTTTGTTTTCGGCCGTGCTTCAAGAAGACTCCCCTGTACCTCGGCTCTGCTTTCATCTGCAGATTGGTTTTCATACTTCATGCGGTTTTCATTACGCATACTGAAGTTCATGGCATAAATGAAGATCACGTGGGCGCTGCACACGGCTGATTTTCGTGCTCTCTGCTTCCCTTTGCAGTGGATGAAGGTCGCCTGAAGGAGCTGGGCAGAGTGAGGGTGCTTCACAAGAGGACCGTGATGCCTTACAGCGTGTACAAGAAGAGAAGGAAGGGGCCAAGTGACGAAGCCAATGTTCAGCAATATGCGAGTTTGGTTGGACAGACCTGTTCAGAAAGAATGCTGTTGTTTAGGAGTTGAAAAAAACCCCATTAAATGGCATTTCAATGGCGCTCCATTTTCTTGCACTGCCACTGGATGATGTGTACCATAGTCGTGTGTTGGTTGCCCACTCAAATAGCAGTCTGAAATACAGGTATATATCCAGGCTTCTGTGAGTACATGGTACTGTGTATAAAGGCCAACTCCAATAACTCTTACAATACAGCAAGGCTTTAGCAATATAAATTTAGAAAAACATGCTTGCAATATATTTTAATTAAGTAGTTCTAGCCTTTCTATGCATTATGAATAATTTTGAGTATCTAAGCAGAATGAAAAACAGGTGTCTTTTTTTTTTTGTAGACAAAGGTTGACTGAATCTAGATTAACAAGAATTAAATTACAAATGTTTTCAAGTAGCACCTTGGATGTCTGTCGTTACAAATTGCCATGAAATTTATGCTCGCATTTGTATGCTCCTAAAATCTTGCAAGAGAATTGAAACGTGCTGTTCCTTTCTAATGTGAAATCTGGCATGGTTTAATTTTATTTCAGTAGTATGTTTGAAAAAAGACGAAGAAATTATTTTCACTGCACATTCTTCATTTGTTTAAAGCAGTAGGCTGGTGTCTGAGGTCCTAGTGAGTGTAGGAGTTCCTAGTAGGTTCTCAGCTGGAAGGGGATGCAGTGATTTGGACAACCTTCCCCTTCAGTGAAGAAGCAGAACAGTTGCACTATAAATATACCAAAGATATGCAGCCAAGTGGCACAGTGGTTTTTGGTATAAGCCTTATCCTTTGTCTGGAGAGAGTGGGTATTTTAATGCACATCACTAATGTGAAAGAGAGCTTGGAAAGTTTATCCTGTAGCTCTCAGTGCACATTTCAGAACTATGCTTAAAAAAAAAAGACATGAGGTACCACTGCTGGGTTTTGTTGCAGGGGTTTTTTCTGCAGAATTGTATGGGAAGACTTAAATATCCTATTCCTGCATTTTTACTGACTGTTTTGTTCATGGTGCACGTGCTCCCAGGTTAACATCTTTAATAACATTTTGGTAAACACTTCTGCTGTAAACACAGGAAGTTGTGATCCTTTATGAAAGCACTTTATTATCTCATATATGAACGTTGTTGTGTCCCTATCGATTCGTACAAGTTGTAGGGATTTGGGGAAATAACAGTGTTGTGTAATTCAGTGATGTATTACAACATGATAACGTTACCAATGCATTTGTGTTTCTTATCTTCAGGGATAACAGGAGCTGGTATTTACCTTGAATCAGCTTGAAGTTTCCTGTTAACCTCTGAACAAAGATTCTTATTGTGGGGTATGTGGGTGGTTTTCCCCCAGAAAGGAACCAAATTCAGTTTTACCCTTGGAGAGTTACATCTCCTATCATTCATGGGCTCGGTTGAATTTTAAACACTTGGGCAATGTTATTAATCATTAATTTTTATATGGAAAAGACATAAGAATCTGAGGAATCAAGTGCATTGCAGATATAACTTTTTTCCCCATATCTATTTGATCACTGTAATGTTATTGACACAGAGTACAGCTTCAACAACTTTAAAAAGGAGTTTTATTTTTTATGAATTCGAGTGTATTGTATTGATCTACTCCCAGTCTGCAACAAAACTGGTCATTCCTGTCAGCATCATATCTGTGTTTATCTGTTCCTGTTACTGAGAACTTCCTGTACCATCTAGTCTGTCCATGTCTTACCTAAACCTACTGCCGTGGCAGAACCACTAACTAATACTCATGAAGGCTATTACAAAGAATTCCTTTCTGTGGAGAAAACCCTCTTGCCACTCAGTGACTTGTCAAATAGTGTAACATTTTCTACCTACACAATATGTGTTGAGAAGTGGTGATGCCCATATGGCTTGCAACCAAAATAAATGAGAAAACCTTTTTTTATATGATATAAAATCAGTTAAGAGGCACTAAGGAATTCCAGTAGGACTTGCAAACCCCTAAAGATTATCAGAATAATTTAATGATGGCTTTGCTGAGCTCCTGGAGAAGTTAAAGTTTCTGTTAAATTTCAAGGGAGCAGACTTAATGTCCTCACTGAGAGTTCTTGGAGAGCTCCATCTTCTTGTGCCCATGTTTGTTACTGATATGCCTTGTATTAGACTTTTACCTGATGCTCTGTTTCTCTTGGGGAGCTTTTAGGCGCTGCAGCTAAAGAAAAGTGAGATAAGTATAAAACTGAGAATTGAGCACAGCTTGAGTTGTCCTTAGTGTGACCACTCGAGGTAAATGACCATTTCCTGTGAATTCTGAAATGGTGCTTTGACTTTCTGACCTCCACTGGAACTGCAGCACCACAGCAAACTGGGCTTCTGCCTCTTACTCAGCCCTAATATATATTTATATTTAAAAAAAGTCACCGCTGAGATTAACTCAAACACTGAGTCCACCTGATGTAGTTTGCAGAGATCTGACTCACTTTAGTGTTATTTTTGGAGGAGACTGGTGCAGTATTTTTCAGGACTGATACCTCTGTCCCTGTTTTAAAAGGGGGGGATGGAGGCTGAGGATGAAGTTCTGTAAATTTTGCCAGTGACTTCAGTGGAGCTGAAAGTTCACCACTGTTACAATTTTATTTAGGATGTTGTCATTGACAGTTATTGAATTTAGAGATAATTTAGTACAAACGGTTTTACAAGAGGTGTTTTGTGTAGCTAGTTTGTGAGAGTTAATCCTCAACATAAGGTTGCATTGTTCTATCATCTGTTGATAAATGAGCATAAAATGGTGGTAAGAAAATGCAGAATTGTGACCCGTGCTAAAAAATACCACTTTTTGTTTTAATTGGAAATAAGTGGGGACCTTACTCATTTCCAGCATCAACACCTTTCAGTAAATGCAAAAAAGAACCCGCATGTTGAGTTTGGAATTGCTTTTCAGCAGGCCTGTTTGACTTGCAAGTGTAGAAAATAAAGTTATTTCCAGTCTCTGAATTATTACAAGAAGTAACAGCTCTGAGTGTGACTTCTGTAATAGTTTGTAGGAAATTCATTATGCTGGGAGTTGACCAAGTGTCCAGTGAAGGGCGAAATCAAAGAGTAGCAGTGATTAGAAGGGATACCTTCAAAATCAGTGTTCAAAATCATGTTCAAAACACAGCACCTTTATTTTGGAACCAAGTTTTAGTTGTAGCTGGACAGATTAGTGAAGGAGATTATGCTTGAAATATAATTTATAATTCTTTTCTGAATAGAATAGAGTAAAATGAAGAGGCTTTTCACAACTGGAGAATAAGTAGGACTAGCTATTTATTTGAGTTAGGCTGTACCATTTCTAGCTGGCTGAACAAAAACCTGTCTCTGAAGTAAGGAGCCAAACCAGCAACACAGATATTTGGATTATGTGCATAAAGATAACCAAACAGTGGTTCATTTTCTGGCTGAATGAGGCAAAATTCCAGCGAATTCTGGATACCTGAAGGAGATTTTCCTCAAAGCCCAGTGCCACCATTACTCAAAATATCGGTGAGACTTTTTCTGTTGCATTGCTCCTTTGGAGTCTACATCCATCAATCTTTTTGAAGTTCTGTGAATATCTTTGCCAGGAGATCATTCTGAAGCTCCAGCCTGATCAGCCTTGTATTTCTGAATTCCTTCTCATCCTGGTTGTCCCAGATAATCCTTCAGACATGTATTATGTGCTCTCCTGATCAGCCTTTTCATCCCCACTGTCCCACTCAAGCCTTTATGGTTCTTCTTCTCATCCTGTCCCAGCCCTGCCATAGGAGGAGTCTGCATTTGGAATATTTAGACAGTATTTAGACAATATTTAGGGCAGAAACCTTCACCACTTTTCAGGGAGATCAGCATTTCCAGAAGCATTGTAGCCCCATCTTTTACCCAGTATATTTAGAAAACTGCACCTTCAGAGCCTCTTGCGTATGATCTCACATACTGAGCTTTTTTAAAAAAAAGGCCAGATTGAATTTTCACTCGCCAAATAATTTGGTTTTTTGAAGTTAAGTCAAAGTTTTGGAGAGTTTCCAAGTCCTGAGTGTGTCTGTCCTTAGGAGGCCAGGGCAGTGATCCGTGTTCCTCGTTAGGATTCAGCATCATCTGAGGAAGGTGCCACAAGGAGAACACCCAGGAAGGGCTGGTGGTGACCCTGAGTGACAGAGGGAGGCACTGGAGGTGGCTGCTGGTCAGAGGAGCTTTACCAGGTAAACACCCTTTGGTTATGGCACAGAGATTAGTCTCACTGGGTAAACAAAAGTGCACTGTGGAAAACAAATAGCATAAATAAGACCGTTTATACACGGTGTCACCCATCTGTGTTAACCACAGCTGTTAACCCACTGAGTGTACCAGCCACGTGGGGTATAAAATGCTTATTTTAGATGAGCTTTTGTTGAAAAGCACAGTGACTAAGTCTCCAAGTACACAAGCACTTACTAAACAGAACTGCTGGGAACACAGACCTGCTTAAGTGCAGAGATGGTGTTCAAATATGCTGTATAAGCCAAAAGGCATTTCAGGAGCAGATGTACAACAGCTACTCACACTAAATGTAGTGTCCAGGTGCTGGTTGTGGTTAGTGGATTCCTAAATTAACAGTATTCTATAAATTAATCTGCCATGTGCATTTTATAGCACGTTCAAAGCTCATTTTGTGAGAGCTTTGGTTTCTAACAGTATTTAAATGGGAATGTAAATGGATTAAATTAACATATAAACCAAAGTACAGCATATATTAATGCTATCCTTATTAATACAAAACTGTCTGAAAACAGTGGGTCTTACTGATCATCTTAGACAAGTAGCAGCTCAGAAGCTTTCTGGCTCTATTCTTCATGGTTATGTTTTACTGTTTTAATGTTTATTCATTTCCTTACTATAACTATTCCCATCAGATTTTTGTGCTTCCCATCAGTTATTTCCACTTCAGTTTTGACACATAATACATGTGTCTGCCAAAAGTCCTGCTGAGAGATTGCTATCAGGACAAAAGAAAGTGTTGGAAAGTCTGTTAAGTAGTGAGAAGAGAGCAGAGTCTACAGGGACAGTCAGTCTGCAACCTTTGTGCTCCAGAAAAAGCAGGATTTATTTATAATTTAGTCTGCTGCAGGCTTTAAAATAAATGTGTCAGATTTCATTCATTTCCCATTGTCTGTGACATCTGATTGTCATTGTCCAGGAAGAATCAATGGGACATTGTGGAATATAAAAATAAATTAAGGGCAGCGTGTGCTGCATTGATGGCAGAAAGCTTGAGTTAAGGAATGAAATCATAGGAATTCTGTTGAAAATCCCACTTGATGTCCACACAGCAGCACTAAAGCATCCACCACCCCTCCAAGGGGAGAGCCTCGCTGTTTGCATTATTCTCTAACAAAGCTCCTTGGACTGATTTTGGGCAGGAACTACTGGGAGTTTTTATACCCAGTATCTAATTCTCATCCTTTTGTTTGGCCCTGCTTTGGTTTGTCCTGCCTGAATATGGAGGTTCCTCTTTGCAGCAGCACCAGACCTTTTTGGAAAGCATTGCTGCATTTTTTCTAAACTCACCTTCCCAAAAGTCATGTTTTTAAGATATTTTATTGAGCTTTCTCAAGTGTTGTCCCATTGATCCACTTTTTTAGCATGGTACCCTAGTGCCAGCTGCTCTCTTAAAGTAAGAATTATTTCAGTGTTTACACCAGCTAGTAAATGTTGCTTTTTCAAAAAATAATTATCACTATCCTTAGTGATTTTTCTCTTTAACACAGATTCGCTCTTTATCTCCCACACTTCAGGAAAATATGATGAAGAACCAACCCTTACCATACCAGCAAACGTAGTTTTTCTCTCCTTAACTGCTCTGAACCTGCAGCCACCAGATGGCATTTCCAGCCTGCGCAGGTCACTTAGCACTAATGTTACTACTTGTCTGAGTATCCAGATTTTCTGGGTCTCTTTTATTAACATCTCATTCTGAGTTTAATTTTTTACTCTGCTCCTAATTGTGGTTTGTTAGGAAAAAAAATACTGTCAGGTGGGCTTGACAAAGTTCTGCTTTGTTAGTTGAATGAAGCACGCGTTCGTTAAAAATCAGGATTAAAAGGTATTTCAAGGCAAATAGTACAGATTTTATAACACTGGATTTGTTAGATACATTATCCTACCAATATATTACTGAAATTGAGATCCACAGGACAATTAAGGAGGGATCAGCTGGCAGAATTACCTGTCTGGAAATGCTGTTGGTGCTTTTTCTTTCACGTCCCCATCAAACTGTGCAGTCAGAGCATTAATGATGTGTAATACACTGTTCATTGCATGCATCTGGCCAGCTGCTCTGTGTTTCTCAATGGCATCGCAACAGCTGAATCGGTGCATCCCAGGAAAAATGCTGGCTCCAGAAATGAACAGTCTCCTCATTCTTCAGTGTCAGGGATGTGTCTGTTCTCTCACCCACAGTGAACTCAGCACTTGCACTCTCAGCCACTGACACCTTGTCCATTGCCTTGCTAAGGCCCTCTCTTTTCAAAGCCATCTGATTTTTGATTCAAACACAACATTTTATTTGGGAAAACCGGTGCTCAGTTCACACCTGCCCCCCCCCCAGTAAATAAATCTCTTCATTGCCAACAGAGTGGTGAGTTTTGTAGTGCATTGATTGTGAAAGCTAAAAAAAAATCAAATGTGCATAATTTTTCTGTTCTCTCCTTATCCCTCTCTTAACCTTATTTTTCTATAAGGATTTCTTTCTTACCTATGCAGGGCAAAAAATGATGTTGGAATAAGGTTTCTAATAGCTAAGAGGTCAGGAGACTGCAACACTTTATTGCCAAGGGCATTGCTTTGTTACTATATTAGTCTCTGTTGCTCAAGGTGAAAGCAAAAATGTATCAGTTGGAAAAAACAAACAAAAATAAACAAAGCCCAAGGTTCCCCAATTTTAAATTATTTACTGTTTTCCCTACAAATTCATTATTGCAGTGCCCAGAAACCTGGAAGAGGCTTTGCTGCAGCAGCTGCTCCATGTGCCCTCAAACTGAGATTATCCTCATCCCTGAAATTTTGGTAGTTCCTAAAATCCCAGATGTCTTGCACATACTCCTTACTCATCTGGCTGTAGTGGAGGGAGGGAATAAATGCTTTCCCTAGGCAGGGCCACCTGCTGCTGCACCAGCCCGGCCTTGGTCATGCAAATCCCTGTGTTCTTCCTTCACTCCAAGTCAATACCTGCCTCAGGTGATCCTCTCAAACCTCCTGTGTTCATGGGTGAAGATGTTCTGGGAACCCAGAGCTCTGTAATGAAATCTGAGCTTCTGTATCTTCTTTTGGTCAGCTTTTAATGTATTAAACCTATGGGGTTTATTGCCTTGTATTGTAAAATAAAAATAGTTATTATTTACGCAATGGGGAAAAGCAGAACAATTAAATAGAAAAATGAAGACCTGCTGAGGTTAAAAATAGACATTCCTGAAAAGGCAGAACCCTCCTAAGAAAAACCCCACTCAGTCCAAAGGAGTGAAGTTGTCAAAATATACCTCCCATTTGCAGAGAAGAACGTACTTTGTATGCCTGAAGATTTTGATGCTTTTTAACAGCTGCTTTTCCATTCTCATTTCCTATGTGTTTCTTCTTTGTTGTTGCTGTGTCCTCATTTGTACATTTGAGCATCTTTCAGTTCTTTAGACTTCTCAGAAATTGAGACATTTATCTATAGCAGTAGCTCAAAAGCATATTTAGCCAAGCTCTGCGTGTCGTTCACCGTTACCTTGCGGAGTGACCTAGGAGACAAGGAACACATTGACATTTACAGTGGCTAATCTATTGATTCCTGGGGGAAAACAAAGGCAATCAGCGGGAGGGCTGTAATTGTTTCATTAAGTCCTATGAGCAGCACAATGTCCATTGATCCAAAGTGCCTCGGAGCTACAGCTTCACAATGTCATGACTCTCCCCATGGGCACCTTATTTTTCAATTTGCTGGTGCTTGAAAGTGCTTTGACAGTCTCCCAACATCCCGTCACTGAATTGCTCTCGCTGAGTGTGGCCAGGTAAGTGATAAATCCAGGCAGCCCAGTGGGAATGGTTTCCTACCCTTCTGTATTTATTCAGGCCTTCAGAAGTGACTCCACTTTCCCCCAAAAGTAAGGTCGGGGAAGTCAAACACCCCCATGTCTGCCCTTCGCTGAGCCCCAGTGCTCCTCTGAGTGGGCTCCACTGAGAAGGTTAATTTTTTTCTTCTTCTGCATCAAGCAGAAATTGTATGATGGCTTTAAAAGCCAGCAGTCTGTCCTCCTCAGAAGTCCTGCAATCACTTGTGGTGTGTAGTGATAGTTGGGTATTTAATAAAAAGTTCAATTCTGACATAAGAAGAAAGCAGTTTCCCAGCTCCTCTTCCAGCCAGCATGTGGGATTCTTTTTCCATCTCTCTATACCACTGTTTGTTAGTGTGTTTTAAAGTAAGTAAAATCAGGTTTACAATGTCCTGGACCTTCTGGGAGTGCTAAAAATACAACTAAATAATTGTCTGTGCAACTTGTTTTTACTGGAAATAAAAGTCCTCTGGATCAAGACACAACCAGAGCCAAGCTGTAAACACTTGTCCCTCGAAACAGGTGGAAGTTGGGGTGTAACATGAATTTATAATATGAATTTATATCCAGTGGATTTTCTGAGTTGTGTCACTTGTGGCATCAGGAGCTCAGTAGAATAACCACATATCTTGTGATTTTACCCCTTTTCTGAAGGGTTTCATCCATGGCCTCGTCCCTTTTCCTGCTGCACACCTGCACTAGTCCCTTTGATGTGTCCAGTCCCTGAAGATCTCATGCTTGGTGTACTTCTTCAGCAATTTCACCTGTAGAAGTGTGCATGGAAAGACGGTATCTGGCCATTAGATGCATCATCTGAGATTTCAGTGTTCCTGCTCAGTTAATCCTATTTTTCAAGGATTGTAGTAGTAAGAAAGGCTATAAATCACCTGCAATATTGGGGGGGGGGGGGTTAACTTGGGCTAAGAAAAATGGAAGGTTTTGTATATGCCAGCTTTTTGCTTTGTTGTCTGAAGTTGTATGGAAGGGTCCCCTTTTTTGGGTGATGAGATTTTTCACGGTAAGTGTGGTTGTATTTGAAATAGAAAATGGTGAAATGGCCAGAGCAGTTACAGTTCTTCTCATGATGATGGTACGAACCTTCACCAAATTTCTAATGATTCCGATGTTTACAGCTTGGAATATTTTACACACATGTTCCAACTTTGCATCCACAACATTTGTTAAACCAACAAGGCTGTAGCAGACACGAGAGCTACCATCAGGAAACTTGTTTGACAGTTTAAACAGGCAGCATCTGTGTTTCCTACATTTCATAGTACACAAAAAACGAGGATTGCCCGTGGCTCAATTAATTCAAGATGTTGTCACATGGCAGAACTCTGTTTTGGAGATGTTAAGAAAGAAATCTAATTGAAAAAAGGGATTTTGCTCTTGTATTTGGCTGAGTTTCATCAATATCACCTCCTCAGCGGAATATTATTGAGAGCAGTTGGCTTGAATTTGGAGAATTAAGATAAATTGGTGATCATCAGCACTGTCCTCCTGTGCTTCCAGCTACGTCTTTGTTGAAAGTGACTTTAGGATTTTCCAATATCAAAGCAATGTAAGAGAATTGAACTGGGTGCCACTTAAGCATCTTCTAAATCACTGAAGTTGTCACTGTTGTCAACAAAAGGAGCAGTTGCACTGCAGGGCTTGGGTTCAGCAGGACACATAAACAGATGCTCAAGGCTAAGCCCACGAGGAATGTTTTGATGAGGTGGACTCCACGAGAGCCAGGACACCACAGTGTGGTCCAGCCTTGCAACAGAGGACATAAAACATTACAACATTTCGGTAATAATTAAAAGGAGCGTGTTTTGGCATTTGCTTCAGAATTTTCCAGATTTATGTAGCTATAAAGAATTAAGAGAAAATGAAAATTTGATCTTCTATGACAACGTCCCTTCAACAGAAACAGGGTGGAGGGAAGAAGTGGGAACACTTTCCCAGGAGCTGTAATCATGGATCAGATTGCGATAGCGCTGTTGAATGATATCTGAGCCCATGATTTCATCTGTTGGCTGCAGGGAGGCTCTTTGCAGGGCAAGGTATTATTCAGTGTGTTATGTCTGAGCCTCTGACTCTTGCCTCTGGTGACATGAGGTACTTGTGTCCACAGGAGGAGGTTTTACAGGGGCTGTCGAGCTTTGCCATGGCACGTGCTGGTACACTGAGTGTCCCCTCTGGTGAATTAGCCCACGAATACAGCAGTTCTGTGTCAGTGTCTTTATTGCACGTCTGCTCAGAAACCCTTCCCCACGCATCTCTCTGGCTTTTTTTAACAGGGGACACGCAGAGAAAATCATGCACGCTTCTTTGAAAATTTATGGGCCGACCTGAGTATTATAATCTCTGGGGAGGACTCCTTGGGTCAGTCAAAATGAATTAAAACCAAGTGTGTCTGTTTTTCGTGTTTACTCTTTCCATAAACACAGCACATATGCAGCGTGCAGCTGCTATCCTGAAAGGGCTTTCCCCCCTGGTGTTTGGGGGATCTGTACTTTAAGAGCACATTCTATTGATGGTGCTGTGGAAAGGACAAGCGATGCTGGGCCGTTTCACAAATCGTTTATCACACTGTTTGGATGAATTTCAAGTAAGGTAAGACATCAGTGAAGTCGGAGCTAAGACAGTCAGTACACTGCATTTGAGTAAATAAAAAGCAACCAAAAGTCAATGCCTTTCCCCTCTGCTTCTCTCAGCTCCAGAAGAAATGAGATTGAAAGGTACAGAACATTTCCTTGGGGGAAGATTACTGTTTATTTTTATTGATTAGGGCTCTCAGGCTGTGACCTCAAGCACTCCTGGCAGTCTCTTCCCCCTCCTTTAGTCACTCCTCGCTGCTGCTTTTTGCTCTGACGAAGCAGTTTGTGGTTCCCTTTGGCAGTGAAGGGTCCTCAGAGCCAGAGCTGAGCTGGTGCAAGGTTCTTAGAGTACAGGAACTTGCCCCAGCAACATAACATTAACCAGCCTAAATGCTCATTCTCATTGGTTTTTATTCCATTTTTTCCCTTCGGAGTACAAATGAGTATTCTAGGTATTTTTTGGTACCGTTCATGAAGTCTCTGGGCAGTGGGATCTGTAGGAGGTGACAGCGATCAATGGAAAAGAGCATTGAAGCTTCAAGGGAAAGGCATCATGTGGTCCCTGCATGGGAAACCAGCCCTACAGCTGTAGGGCCCAGGCAGAGCGTGCGGCTTTTGGGCTGGCAAGTCGTCAGTGCCAACAGGATCAGCTTACAAAGCAGAGCTTCATCTTTGCCTGAGCTGGTGGGAAGCCTCAAGCTGGCTTTGACCTGCTGTTTTTCTTTCCTTGTTTTCTTCCCCACTGGTTTCAGTAAGCAGCAACTCTTAACCATGTACTTCTTCCTTTTAGCAGGGTGATTTCCTTGTACAGCCACACCATTTCAGGGGGCTGGATGAGCTCTCTGCTTCCCGCTCTCTTCTTGTCCCACCCCCAGCTGTGGGCTGGAGGGAAACACGTGATGGGACCCACCAACCTGAGGGAAGTGCACATAATGAAACCCTTTCCTGGTTGAATAGGCTTGCAGAATGCCAACCAATTTCCCCAGCAGCCAGGACCTTTCGGAGTCGTTCTATATCCCTTTATTGCCGTTGCCATAGCGAAAGACACTAATTCACCTTTGTGTGAAACTTAATAAAAATCAGGCCATCATTCACTTGTCCTCAGACCATTAGAAATGCTTGTGCTGAATTTTAGAGACGAGCTTTTCACAATCTATTAATCCACTGGCTAAAGAGTTGGTTATCTCATTCTCTTGTGTGGGAGGAGAGTCACTGTACTGGCTTTGACCACCGTTGAAAAGGCTCACAGTTGCTGTGGTTTAATTTAAGTGCCAAAATTACCTTTGGAGTGACTGTTCTTTGCTCTTCAGCAGAGAACGGAGCTGCCTGGGAAAACGTGCAAACTACTGAGAGCACTACACCAGCCTGACATTAATCAGAAATGGTCTTTCATGGGCTAAATTAAAGGGGCTGTTTTACAGACACTAGGGATGCATTCGGGCTGTTGGGGCCAGTTAACAGGGTGGCATGTTGTGCAGAGCCACGTTTCAGGTGACAGTGCTGTGGGTCACTCCAGCTGGGTTACAAAGACAAAATACACTCGGTTACCCTTTAAACTGTAAGATCTGCTTTGGTTTGAAGGTGTGCCGATGATGATTATAAAGCCTTGTTTCTTTGCCTTCTCCAAAATTAGCCTAAAAAGGCAGCAGGAAGCCAACAGGCGGCAACAAACCAGTATGAGCACTGGGATGTTCATTCAGTAGGGGGATTGTGGGGGTTTTTTGGTGACAATTTTTGCATTGTAGTTTTGCTCACTGTGCCGGAACAGCGGCGCAGTAAATGGATGTTACTCACGTTCAGACTCACGCAGCGGCTCCATCGCCTACAGCCAGACTTGGACATCCCTGCAAAGAGGTTCCTGCTACCCTCCTCCAAGCCCCCAGACCCCGAGCCGTGGCAGGGGATCCCCCTGGCACGGGGTGGCTGAGCCGTGGCCAGTCCCCGGCCCACGGCGGGGATCCCTGCATTGTGCTCCAGGCATCAATGCTCTCAATGGGATTAGCCAGGAGAAGGGGCGAGAGGCTGTGGGAAAACCTGCGTGTGTCATATTTCTGCCGTCGGCTGTCGCAGCTGAATGTCGCCGCCCGGCCGACAATGGGGTTAAAAAAGTTAAGAGCAACTGTTGTGGTAGCTTGATTTTGAATTATGTATTCATGGACCCGCATAATAGCCTTTCAGATGGGGTATTGTTGTTTAAGGCACAATCTGGGAATTGTGAGAGGGGAACGGGTGGGTTGAGGGGGGAGAGGGATGGAGGGTGAAAACGTGGAAAACTAAGACTTAATCAAAGGAGAGTGACAAATTGTATGAAATGAGATTTTCTTCCCCGCTTACACGGTGCCTGCGGAACAAGTTTTCACTTGGAAATGCTGACTCCCCTCCCAGCTTAATAATACTTGTATTTTCTCTCTTGGCTAAGTTCTTGGAGCCCTAAGAGGGAACGGAGCAAAGCTATAAATGCAGATTCCTGCTCTGCTCATCCTTGCTCGCCCAGGTGCTACTGGATTTTCCTGTCTCTAATGCAGGTAAGATGAGCAATGAGCTTCCCTGGTTTGCTTAATGCAAGGCTGCAGCAATCAGATATCCAGGAGCGGGAGAGATGTATTTGGAAAGGGACGGAGATGGGAAGCAGCCAAAGGGGCAGTTCATTGGCCAGTTTTAAGGAGAACAGCCCTAGTGACACAATCACCTTTTATCCTGTGTTTGAGGAGTTCCCTCCTGCAGCCGTAGCTGTAAGATCCGAGGAAGAGGAGGACAGGGATGGGCAGGAGCAGGGAGGCAGCATCAGCATCAGCATCAGCTCTGCAGGCAGCCCCACAGCCCCAGGAGCTCAGCCAGGGCTCAGCCTGGGAAAAGGGCACCAGGAGCCCTCCCTCTCCCCCTCCCTTAATGGACACAACACAACATTGGGCTCCAAACACATTTCCTCTGAGCAAAAACGATTTTTCTATTATTTACTCAGTTTTTACCCCGCAGATTGTGTAGGAAATACAACGGGAAAAATATTTGCTCCCCCAAAGTGTCCATTCCAAAATGCAAGAGACCCTAATCATGCTGTGGTAGACCCTCCTCAAAGTCTTCAAGACCCTTGTCCAGTGAGCCAAATGTGCTCCTTGGACTGGGAGAACACATCCCCTTTATTCCACAGCACTGGAAAGATGAAGAATTTTCTTTCTGCTCCAAGTCCATGTACAACCTGTGTGAGTGTGCCCAAATAAACTTGCTGATCTGGCGCAGCTAGCATGAAATTCATTAGTAAAACATACATTATGAAGTCCCCAATCAGCTAGATGTGGCCTGTGCTGCTGCTTAACAAACGTGCACATTGTCAGTTGTGACAGCCTCTGGAATTTGGCCCAAAGCTGCAGTGGCTTAAAGCACAGGGATTTTCCATAGCATCTATTTTTAGTAATTATATAGAGTCTGCTCAGAGTAATACCTGGACTCCTCTTGCTGTTCAATGTATTTATTCTCCCTGGGAGGTCGGAAGGAATGAACACAAGCCAGCTGAGCCGTGTTGTAGCTCCTTTCTGCTGGATAGCTGGAAACTGGTGAGGTTTGTGCCTCTTTATAGGGGAGCCACAGCCACAACACACAACAAGTGTGAGACCTTTTTAATGCCTTAGGTGCAATTAAAGGTATTTCCAAAAATGTTAGGTGGCCGCCTGCTAGAGGGGGAGTTTAGACAGTGTGTATTTCTCACCCCTCGTATTTTTCTCTGTAAAATATCACAGTGATGTAGATATCAACATATTTTGCATAATGACTGTTTTCATTCCCAGAACTTACGAGCCAAGGAGGAGATGCACTTGCTTTAACTGTTGTAAAGTGACTTTTTGGATGTGGATTGAAAGTGACCTTTCATCCTCTCCTGGAGCACTGGCTGCTGATCCAGGGCTGGGCTGTCTGGTTTGCTCAGTGGGTCTTGCTCCAGTTGTGGAGCTCCACTCCTTGTGTGAGTCTGCTCCTGTGAGCCCACCTGTGGTCCTGTTCTGTGAAGCTGCAGCTGACTCTGTGTCTTATAACTCCTTCCTTTTGTGCCATCTGGGCTGGGTTTCTCTCTCCTGCCACTCATGCCATCTTTTGGTTAGCCTTGGCTGGTTTTCTTTGAGTTAGTCCCTGTCTCCTGTGACTCATGTTTCACTGCCATTTGGCTTGTTACCATATGCCATTGCCTTGAGTCACTAGTGGCTGAATAGGCTCCATCCAAACAAACAGGTTTTTCCTTGGGCTGGATTTTTTAAAGCTGCCCAGACTCGTCCTCCTGTCAGTTGTGGTACCTTTTTGCACATCTACTCTCTGCTTCTTAATGCTTGACCAGCAGATAAATCCTCTGGCTTCCCTCTGCCTCTGCATTATGGTGTCAGCTCTTTCAGCTCCTGAAAAATCCCTTCAAATGAAACCTGGGTTTGTATGTACAGCTGCTCCCTCCTCGTGCCTCTTACGGCACTTGATGAATTTTGGCCAGTTTCAGAAAATGAATGGTTTTACTGTTCTGTTGCTCAGCGTGAAGCTCTGTTGGGTTGCTGGATGCTCCCTCTGAGATGTGCAGATATGGGAATAGGTGGCCAGACTCTGGCTCTGCGAGACTGTTTGCATGGCACCCTCTCCCTGCTCTCCCAGCCACTGGAAATGTCTCCCTAAGTACATCCCTGTGCTCCTGCTCCGTTGTCACAGCCTTGGAGATCTGTCTCCTGTTTGCTTTGGCTGCATCCCACATGTTCTCTTCATGATCTCGCTTGGGGCCAGCCTGCCTCTCCTGGCTGGGGCTTCCCCCTCCTCTCCTTCCCCCCAGCACAGTCCGTGGCTGTGTTTGCTCTCTCATGTAGCTCCTATTTAGTGCCATTCACCTGGAACGGGATTGCTGCCGCTTCCAAGTGTGCCAGTGGATTCACTGTGAGGCGTCTCCAGGGCAGGCACCGAAAGGGTCTCTGTGTCTGCCCAGTTCTGCCACTGATGTTCTCCTCAGCAGAGTTACCTGTGTCTTCAGTGCTGCTTTTACCAGGAAATGATACTGCGAGGGCTGGAGCAGCTCTGCCATGCAGACAGGCTGAGAGATTTGGGGCTGCTCAGCCTGGAGAAGAGAAGGCTCTGGGGAGATCTGAGAGCCCAGGAGAACTGGAGAGGGACTTGGGACAAGGGATGGAGGGACAGGACAAGGGCAGATGGCTTTGAACTCACAGAGGGCAGGGCTAGATGAGATATTAGGAATAAATTCTTTACTGTGAGGGTACTGTCCAGGTGCCCAGAGAAGCTATGAATGCCCCATCCCTGGAAGTGTTCGAGGCCAGGCTGGACTGGGCTCTGAGCAACCTGGTCTAGTGGAAGGTGGGCAGGGGAGTTGGAATTAAATGGTCTTTAAGGCCCCTTCCAACCCAAACCATTCTGTGAAGCATTCTATGAAATGGCTCTGACAGAGCTTTATAAGCTGGATATCCTTTTCTCCAGCTTTGAAAATATTATTTCTATTGGAACATGACATTCATGCTCCATCTTTTTCCATCCCACCATTCCAGCTCACCATTAGGTCTCCACTAATGGCTGTCCCCATTCACTCCTGTGCTCCCCAGCTGCCACTGCAGAGTGGAGGCATTTCTCTGAGCCCAGAACAGTTTCTCTTGAAAATGTCTTCTGTTGAAGGAAGTTTATTCCTGTGTCCCACAAATGCTCCCTCCCCTATTTGGCAAACTGTTTTGTATTCCTAATTAAACACAGAGCCCAGAGTGTTTTGCTCTGCAGTGCAAGTAAGTTTGCCTTCTCTTTCTCCCTGGTTTTTCTGTAGGATGTGTGAAAAGAGTGGTATGTCTCTACAGCCTCTTTCTTTCCGAGGTTGCAGAAGTCCCTGAACACTTTTATTAGGTGTTCTAGAGCTCATTAATCCTGGCAGTGGCACATCATCCACTTCTTGTCTCTTTTCCCTCATGCAATAGAAAGAAATTTTACTTTCCTTTTCTCCTCTTTATTTCCCTCCTGGTAAGCTCTGGAGTCAGACTCAGTTCTTGCTTCCATTGCTTGCACAAGTGTTTTTACTCTGGAAACTCGAGTTACTTGGCAGCCTGAGCCCACAAGGCTGAGTCCAAACTTGTTTTCTTATGTGAGATGCAACAGTTGGAGCCTTTGCTACCCTTGTGTGTCTGTGACCCCTCAGATGTGTGGCAGATGTGTGCGAGAGAGGTCCGTGTTCTCAGGCCATACGCACTGGCTCACGTGAGAACCAGTGGGCTGTCCAAAGCACAGTCCAATTTCCCCGTGTCAGCAGAGATTTGAGAACGAGCCTCGTGTCTCCTTCTGACCTTTTGCAGAAATGGTGCAATTCTTAACGTAGTCTGCAGTGGCAGAGTGCTTTGCCAATTCTTACGACTTGGCTTTTGTTCTGGGCTGAAAGTGTGTGTGGAATGAGCTCTAGTACCTCAGCCGACGGGCAGTAGCTGATTATGCACCAAAGTCCAGTGAGATGTCCTACTCCATGAACCCAGTGAGATGTCCTGCTCCAGCAGTCCTGTGAGGTGTCCTACTCCATGAATCCAGTGAGATGTCCTGCTCCAGCCAGTGCTGACCACAAGCAGCAGCTGAGGAGGTTGGTTGCTCCGTGACCACCGTGGCCAGCTCTCTCGTGCCACCTGGTAGCTGTACCAGGAGCTGGTCCACCTCCCTACAGGGCAGGGACTCTGCTTCACCAGGGGTCTCTGCAGCACCTTGTGGGTTGCAGCCCTCAGGTGATGCTTTGAGTCAATAGCTACAATACCTGTATGCAGGTAAACCAGCCTAAATGGTGGCCTGGGTGAATCCTTGCTCTTGATTCCCACTCAGCCATGGATTATGACGCACTGTGATCTTCAAAGACTGGTTTGAATTATTCTCCCTCCTTTGCCTTTCTATGGACAGACCACCTAATCCCCTGGAGATCCCAATCAGCGTGAACAAAGAGTTCTAGGTTTTCTGGGAAATGCTTGGCACAAGGAGGGATTTACTGCTGTGAGATGATTAACATTCTTGAGGTAATTTTAAATTAAATGAAGGAAACCATAGCATCAAACTGTAGCATTTCCAAGTAATTTCTGCAATGGAATATCTGTAATGGAATATCATGTCTAGATGTCTGTGACATGTTTGATTTCTTTTAGGCTGGAGTTCTAATTTTATTTAACCAGTGCATGAAGCCTTACAGCCAGAGGCTTGAGATGTGCTCTTTTGGAAAAGTATGAATACCTTCTTGGCAATACTTGAGAGGAAAAATTTAGGTAGGTTGTAGTGCACAGGCCAACAATCTTGTCATTTTGCATGTAGAAAATGAGGTCATAAAGATTTTTTTTTCCCTGCTGTTTTCAAACAGATTGATGGATGAAATATTATCCAAAACAGCAAATTGGGCTTATAATCTGTATTTTCTGTTTATTGAATATTGAGACACTTGTGAATGATTTAAGGGAAGGAAGGAAATATGAAATGGGGAGAATATGTCTCCAAACACTGGGTTTGCAGTGCTCTTTCTAGGCACTGTTTTCATGGACAATATGCTGTACTTGAATACCACGGTATGTACGTGAAATTTTTGAATGCTACATTTCTGGTGTGCAGCAGCACATGAATCAGGCAGTCTGATTGCATTAATTTTAATTTAGGTTGTGCTACTCCTGAATGACAGTCATGAAGTTTGCATTGCAACTGCTTTGGAAAATAATACTTGATTGCTTTGGACTCAAGCAACCTGGGCTGCATTGGAAACACAACACTTCAAAGAAACGGGCCTTTTCCCAAGGGGTTCCTAAAGAATTGTGGATTATGGTAGCAAAATGCAACATGGGATTTTATTCTAATCCACAGGTAAGAAAACAGTAGTCAGTTGTCTTTCTGAAGCAATCTCTTTTCACACAGTTGTAGGTGTGCATGTTTTCATGGCCCTGGGTCTGGTGTACGAGGAGGGGAGAGCAGGAGAGGCTTCTTAAAGCTCTGCTTTAAAATGGTATGTTGAGAGTTAAAGTGTAAACCCATTTGGATACCTAGATAAGACCCTGGGGATCTTCACTAATGAAGAAAATGAGGTAGACAGGAAAAGTAAACACTTGTTCATATAGGAGTGCTAATGTGCCTTTAAAAGCCCAGACTCTGGAATCCTTATAGAATTGAACAAATACCTTTTTTTTTTGTTCCTTTCTGCTTGGTGTTGACTTAAAGCCACCTCACAAGCTTGACACCCTTGACTCTGCCCTGGCTGCCCCTCCAGCCAGTGATGGATCTCTCTGGGGTTTCGGTGAACCCTCCACGAGCAGCGCTCCACCAGGAGAGCAGGGTCAGCTCTGGCTGTGTGATCTTCCACCTCACACCTCTTGTGTCCCAAAGTCCTCTCTTTAAAACGACCCTCATGAGTTTCTTCACAATCACAGGGCTGTGAAGCTGATCCCCAGAGGGGTTTCAGTGGTCCAGCCCAGCAGCTGACCACGAGGATGCTCTCACTGCAGAGTCTGATGGTCACAGCCTGGTTTCCTGCTGCGCTTTGCAAACAGATTCAGGTGCTTTTTTACTGCCAACAGCTGCAGATGGGAGCAGCTTTAAGAAAAAATGAAGTTAGATAGACATGGCACAAATAATTCGGTGAAAACTGGCTTTGTGAGGGAAGCGTTTTAGAAAGGAGAGCTGCAACATCGTGCGTTTCATGGCATCCTACTCCACGTGCAAATTCACTTACATCTGTATATCTGTATGTCTGATATTACCCCGAGACACATTCATACTCCTGCAGTCCTGCTGCTTCAGAGCAGGATTTGTGACAGCAGACTGGATTTGTGAGAGGGGCTGGAAATGAACAGGATCTGCACTCCTGCATCAGTCAGACACTTTCTTTCTTTCTCTTTTTTTTTTTTTTCATCAGACTCCAATCAGAAATGCTAAAATCAGGTCTCCTCACCTGTCCTGTTTTTCCTTCCAAAGGCTGTGCTTACCCTTAGCCTGAGTTTGTCCTCTTTGTAGGTAACATAATGCTGACTTTCATATTTCAGCCTCCTACATAAGTCCTCATCTGCCCTGGGATGCCACACCACACATGGCTTGAGAAGTAACTTAAAAGACCACATTGTGGAAACTGGCTAACAATTCTATGCATTTTTTCCACCATTTTCCTTGCTGTTTAATAAGGAAGTTGCACCCACATCTTCCTTAAACACTATTTTTGTAAACTTCTGTGGCATGTAAGAAAGTACCAAGATTTGCTAACATTCCCCTAAATCTTTGTATTAGTTCTTTTGAAGGTGCAGTGAATCCCAGGTAGTTTGTTTTCTTCTCGGGAACGTTTATAAGGTTGGATGCAAAAATGTTGATATTAGAGTGTATTTTAATTAATGAAACACATTGTTTCAGGATATATTCTTAACTACTTTAAAAGGAAGCCAAACCCTGCCAAAATGGTAATGCAATAGTGTGCAAAGGAGTGAGAGCTGCTGGGTGAGTGCTGCTTTAACAAGACCTGTTGGCGGTGCAGAGTCTCCGCTCCTCCGAATTCCAGCTGGGACTTTTCCTCTGTCCTCCCAATCCCTGCACATACAGTATTTGCAAACTTAATCAGGAGCAACAGGTTTTTCTCATGACCTATTGTGTAGCCTCCCTTCTGAATGGGCTGTTGTGCCGCTGCATCTGCGGGCGGCTCTGGCTGCTGCATAAAGGGCTCGGGGCTGCCCTTCTGCCCCTCTGTATTTCACACTGGTGCCTAGAAATGGCACTACACGACCCTGCTTCCAAGTGACACCGAATGGTTCGTTTTCTCCTCTATTCATGGAGGATTTAATTGCCCTGCACATCAAAAGAATCTCCCCCAATTACCATCCTCCTCCCCAGAAAACAGCCTCACTGCCTATCTCGGGATGTGTGCCAAGGGGAGAATGGAAGTGCCCAGAGGAGCCAGGGGAAAAAAAAGAAACTGGCACAGACAAGCAGGTGTTAAAGCACCTTTTTTAATTTTTTTAGTGTGCACATCCACCTGGGAACGTCTGCAGAATGTTTCATCTCCTGGAGCACGAGGCTTTTTAGCAGCAGAAGAGGCAGGTGCACAAGTGCCTCTGACAATTGGCAGGGCTTGTGCCCTTCTATCCCTGCAAAACGGGGACATCTTTAAAGTTCCCTCCAGCCAAACAATTCCGTGATGCTCTGCACGGTATTACTTACAACTTTTATGCAGGGGTTTGTTTTTTGGGTTTTTTTGAAAGGTGCTAAATGCCCCTGCCATAAAAATACAGTTTCTGTCCAACTCCTGCAGCCTCAGCTATTTGTCAGCTATAAAGAATTATTTGATGAAGAAATCAGGTCAAATGCACACTATGTCAAGAACTGGGATTTCTGTGAAAAACTAGCTTTCAGGTTGCTGTGGGGTTGTTGAGAACAACTGATGAATATCTTACAGACAAATAAACCTAATTTTTTCACCAAAAGGCACTTATTTCCACCTACCCTGGAAATTCAAACTCTCAGAATTCTATGTTGTTTCTTCCTCTTCATCCCCCTTTCTGCCTGGATTTCTTTTGTACTTCTCTTACACACCTACTAGAAGATGAACTCTCTTTTTTGTCACTAGTAGGGTTTTTGTAATACAAATAAAATAAAAGGGACTGCATTCCTATGGTATGGGAAGCTCCCTATGTGTTTGCAAAGGCTTTCCTTTCCAGCTTTGCTGCAATGCAGATCTCAGCCAGAAGTGCTGGTTTTAAAAGTTTGTCATCTCATACAGGAGTCAGGAAACTTTGTAGGCCGATTATAGAGATATGTCTTCAAAGGGAACTAGGAATTTAGAGAAGACGCCACTGGAGCTGCACATCAAGGTGAAGAATGTGTTTGAATTAATAAGTGATGAGGAAATTATTCTCACTCCCTAGAGGTTGCCTAGATAGGACAGTCTGGGAAAAAAACTGGCAGTGACTTGAAACCTTTCCAAAGAGACTTCCAGACATGAAAATTGACTTCTGCTCACATCCTGCAAACCAAACCCTTTCCAGGATGCCTTGGAAATGCTTTGCCTGGCGGATGTCACCGACTCCCTAGGGAGCTGGCAAAGAGCAGGCATAGCTGAGTAGATCCAAAAAGTGGCGATTTGGACCATGTCATGGCTGGGGCTCCCAAAAATTCAGCCCAAGAAAGACTCAGTCTTGACATCTGTCCCTTCTTCTTTGATGTTATGATTCCATGATTCTTCTCACCCTGCGTTGCCATGCCACAACACTGCTGCTACAGCCTTTCTGAGCTTAAACTGATTTTATTTTTGATGTGTGGATAAAAACCAGCCTGTGCACAAGCCGCATCTTCAGGCTCCAATCCTGGCAACCCTTAATCATGTTGAGTGCACGAATATCATCCTTCGGGGAAATGCTGCTGTTTTTGTGCTGCAGGTTAAGCCCAGGCACTGAGATAGTCGGCATTAGGTCTTCTGGGGATTTTCCTGTGCATGTATGTGTGGCAATTTCGAGTGTCTATCTATAAATTAAGAGATTAAAAGTGAAGAAAATGGAGAGAGACAGAAGTGTTTTCACGTTTCTCCCGGACGGAGGAAAGCACAAGGAGACGGGACTTTTGTGAAGCCTGTTTAAGCAGCTGGAAAAAATGCCATTTGTCAGAGAATTACGATAGTCTAGTCTAGACAAGACGAGTGCCTCTTTCCAAACCCTGAAAAACTAATGTGTGCTGCAACTTGGAAATATAATTCAGATCCTGACAGAGGTTTCTGTTGCATTAGTCTAAGCACACACACATAGGCAGCAGCATATGCACAGGCAGAGGGGAAATTCCATTCGGTTTACCTTGTGGGTTTGTCCCCAAGGTTTGTGACTATCGGTCACTAGGGCCACAAACACAGCAGGGTGTTTGCAAATGCCCGGTTTGGGGTAGTGGAAAGCCTTTTTTTCCCCTTGGCAGCAGCTAAAAAACCCACTGTCAGGCGGAGCTGGATTGCAGACAAGCAGGGGGCAAGATGAGACATCACCTCACTGGGCTGTGTGAACAGGCAAGCGTAGCTGGAGATCATCTTCATAAAGAGGATGGTCAACGTCAAATTTAAACAACCCTTCCCGATTTTTATTTTTTAATACTTCGTCCTTGCTGCTTTTGCATGTTGGACCTGCCTGCTGCTTCTCCTCCCTCCTCTTCCTCCTCCTGGGAAAGAGAGCCTGATGGGCAGTGCATGCTGCTGCAGCAGGTTGTACTTCGCTGGGGTGCAACCACACACTCACACAAATACTGTATAATTTATCATCTCATCAGTATCAAATGTCTACACTAAGGAATCTGTTCCCTTTTGCTTCTGAGCACGAGACAACCATCTGTTTATTGTCTCAGGAAAAAAAAAACCCAAACTTGCATGCTTTTATAGGTGTAATAAAACACAATTTCACTGTCTGGGAGGGGTTATGGCCCTTACTTGTAAGCACTGAGAAGACTTGGAGACATCAGCTCCACCATCCCCTGCTGTTGTCAGCTCCTCTCAGACTGTCCTGACCTGTTTCATTAAACGCTGTTCCCCCTCCACACTCCCCCAGCACGGTGTTTGACGACAGAATTTCCCTGCTAGCCTTGGGTTTCATTATCGGTCTTTGCACTTCCAGCATCTGGGAGCAGCGTATGGAGCATATGTCCCTATAATTTATTTATATTTAGGCAAAGTGTGGGGTAGGTTGTGCAACGCTGAATTCCCCTTTCGAGGGCTGTTTCCTTGATGTGTCAGCACGGTGTTTTCAGAGCATTAGTGTTTCCTGTAGTAAAGACTCGATTCACTGTTGTGTCATACCATGAATCCCCCGGTAGGCTCTGAGATGATATTTTTAGTTTCAAATGCGGGTTCTGATGCTGTGCAAGGCTCAGCAAACTTCTCTTTCTCTTTCCCCCAAGCGCCTCTTTATATCTTTGTCTTTTGGATCTCATTTGCTCGTGGATACCAAGGTCAATACTCTTCAAAATAAAATTGGATGGCATAATTATTGTTCCGGCTCAGTTAAAAGCTTGAATGTTTCCATATTAATGTCTGTCATTCTCTTATTTTGAATGACAGTGCTTCTGACTGGGAGCTGCCAAGAGCATTAAAGATGCATGAGTAAAAACACAGTATTTTGTTAAGCCAGTCCCTTTGAATGTCTTAGAAATATGTGTTCATATCACATCAAAACTGCCAGCAATGGCAGGGCTTTTCCTCTGCAGAAAGGAGGCCTTGTAAATAGTTGTATTCATTGGAGTTAAAATTAGGTTTCTGTGGTGCTGACATGCAGCCAGCTTTTCCCACAGGGTAATTTATGTTTAAAATAAATAAAAAAGGCGCCCTAAAATAGTAACATGCATATGACATATTTTGTGAACTTGAGAGTCCATTTGGACTAAAGCTTTCTTTGTATTTCTTTCGTCCACGGTGCCACACATAGACTGTGCAACATTTGCCTCCAGTTTGAGCTTCTATAGGTGTATTCTGTGAGGTTACAGTTAGAGAAAAGGAATTAAATTCTTCCTGCAGCCACTGATCTGTCTGGGAGAGCTTGCCCAGTACTGGGACCATGAAGATACCCTCTGTTCTCCCACTGTGTCGTTTGGGTTTAAAAAATTGAAATAGGATTCAGATGGATGTCAGCGTCTTTTTTTTTTTTTTAAGAGAAAACAGTGAACTTTATGAATTGACCAGTATTTATGGCCATCACTGAACAAGTAAACAGGACTTAGTGTTGAAAATCATGGTTTCCTTATTTTTGTTCCCGTTGTGCCCCTCCAAAGGCAGAAGTTCCATTTCTCCACAGAACTGCCCGCTTGGGTAACACCTCTTGCCCAGGGTAAGAAAGAAATCTTGGACTTTCTCCCAGGAAGGCATTGTTCATTTTACCTCTCTGTTCTGCTCCTGGCACAGCTCCACAATGCTTTGGAGCGTGGACTGCCAGTGCACCACTGGAGTCCTCAGGAACACGGAGACTCCCACATCGAGTCTGTCAGTATGAAACATTTTATAGGAAAAAAAAAATTTCCTGATTCAGTTAAATATAGGAAGGGAGATGTGGTGTTGTTGACTTTCCAAGGGAATTAGGATCCACTTGCTGATTTCTCCACCCTCCTCTGGTTTTGGTTTGCCAAATGGTCTCTCACGCAAGTCACAGGTGGATGATTATTTTGATTTCTTTTGGAAAGGTCTTGAGTATATTGATGGAAAAAGTGACTTAGGGTTCAGGCATTATTATCACATGGGTAATTTGTCCATCCTACTGAGCCCTTCAAGGGGATGAAATACCAATACTTGTGTCTTTTGGCAGTGTCTGCTTTGTGCAGAATTTGTTATCCCCGAAAGCTACCTACTGGCGATCAGTCCCAGATGGTGTTGCTGTCCCTGCAAATGAATTACAAGTAAAATGAGCCCCCACATACGCACACTGTGTTATTTGATTTTGCAGGGAGTAAAACGTACCAAACGAGGTTAGCCCTCAATCCTTGATTTTTTGGTTCCTGCTAAAATCCCCATCTGATTCCCTGCTAAAGCAAGTTTCCCTGAGCAAAGTGCAGCCAAGGTGGAGTCTTAAAGATGGTCATAAATCAACCCAGATACAATACAAGCTCTCTTTTTGACACCTCCCGTAAGCTCCTTGTGAACTCCACTGGGTTAATTTGCAACGTACTACAGCTTAAAAAACAAAATCCCCATTTGGAGGGCAACATTTCTGAGGAGTTATTCACCAAGATCAGTCACCCAGAAAAAAACACACATCAAAGGGAAACCTTGACACGGGACCTATGTTACCAACAATTATAAAATGAATGCACGATGCTTTATTATCAAGGAAACTTCATGAACTTTGTGATGGTATCGTAAGGCAGTATAACTAACTGCAGTGGTTAAATCTCCTTCCAGCAGTGGTCTAGATCATGAAGTTACGGGTGCAGTGATAGATGTCTTCTGTCCTCTGGTTTCACCTTGGCTCAGAAGAAATACCTTGCATTCCCTACCTCCCACTTTTTTTTTGTTTTTCATTAGCATCCTCTTAAAGGGAGCCAAGGAATATGAGGAGCAGCATGTTTTGTTTCTTAGCATGCAAACCCCAGCTTAGCTAAGAGATTTCTATTCACCTTGTAGACTACACCGAAATTTTGTTCATTTTATTTGAGGTTTCAGTAGATCAAGAGCCTCTAAATCCAAGTAGCCACGGGGGAATACAGAATGGGTATATGAAGATGTACTGAAGAAGCAGGATCAATAAACTGCAATGAAGATGCACTGAGAGTCCCTTGCAAAGCTACTGAAAGCTGTGATTGTTTAGTCCTGTCAGATTTTGCACAGGCTTGGAAGGATTTGCTCTAAAAAATGAACCACCCCACATTGGATTCAATTAATGGCAGCGAATCAATGCGAATACTTGAATAAGGTGTTGTCCACTCCTTTATTTTAAAGCTTTGTCTATGGCAAAGTCTCTCTGCATCTTGAGTGGAGAAAATGAAGCACTCTGCCTTTTTCTTTTTTCTTTTCTGCAGGGTATGACAGCTAAACTAACATTTCTGCCTGCCAACGTCTCTTGGAGTGTGAAACTGAATCGAGGGCAAGAAAGAACGGTAGAGAGTCTGAAAAGCAAGTTTTTTAAAAACATTTTAGGTGTGTAGAAAGACCTGTTTCTGTTTGCATTACACAAAGCTTGTGGGGAGGGCTCTGAAAGTTCCCCCTGTTTGCTTTGGCACGTACAGCAGGAACACTGTTGAGCATCTGCCATGGGGCTTGGGCTTCCTCTGAGCGAGGGGCTTGGGGGGAAGAATTGAAGGGACTGGGGGTAAACTTGGATTTAGCCAGCTGGTTGACTTTTTTTTTTGTTGTTTCCCTTTCTTTCATTTATTTGTTGAAGAAAATGGAGTTTGATCAGCTTCTTGGGCCAAGCCTGGGTTTCAGTGTGGCTGGGTGGATCGGGGACTGGAGCCTGCGTGGCGGGTCGTCCCTGCTCTCCCGGCCCAGCAGTGCTGGCACTTCCAGCAGAGGCAGAAAAGCCTTTCCCTTCCACACACAACCTCCTGCTTCTCCAGTGCCAGTAAAAATAAGAGAACGGCATGGCTTGAATAGCAGACCTCCCTCAAAATAACTCTGTGGTCATGAGCTGAGCGCAGAAATTGTTCCTTCTCCGCAGCATATGGGAGATAAATGATTTGCGCGATTATTTCTTTCCCCTGCCCCTTTTTTAAAAAAGGAGGTTCAGATTTTTGAGCAGTTTCCTTCAAGGAAGTGTATGAGAGCTATTAAATACATATTTCTCTTGGAAATATCACTGGAGCCTTCTTTTGCTTGCACTGGAGAAGTGTATTAAAATATTTTCACGGAATGGAACTTCATCGTAGTATTTTATCCGGTGGTTCTGCTCAATCTTATCTATTCTTTGCCACTTCTAGGTGAAGTGATTCCTCTGGCAACAAACAGTTTTTCCTAATCACACAATCCAGCCTGGGAATTTTTCTAATTGACTCCACAACATACTTCAGTAGGGAAAACCTGAGGAATGCTGCGGCGCTTTTGCTCATCCCCACTTACTGCCGTCCCAAGATTAAAGTCCTTTTTCCCACCACAAACCCCTGACCCCTTCTCTTTCTGGGAGCTCAGCATCCTCTAGATGGCCCTTAGGCACAGCTTACGCAGGATGTGTGCACAGAGAGTAAGAATAGGGTTTCCTGCTGTGAAGGTCTTATGGATTCTGTGAAATCCCAGAGGGATTCAAGGAAATTTGCATCATAATGCAGTGTTTGGTACAGGTCTGTGCACTGAGCTGGTACACAAAAGGTAACGGAAACTAAATGTGTCAGGCATCATCTTTCTAATCCAACGTGGGGGCTGTTTAATCTCTTTCAAAAGATGTCTTAAGGACTCCCAGTGTCTTCATTGAGCGCTGGGCTTTCACCTCTGCCCGTCTGGGGGCTGGGGCTGGCGGGTGCTGGGGCTCTGGTGGCCACTGCTCCATCCACATCACCCCGGGCTGAGCCTTAATTAACACATAGAGGCACGTCTGCTGCTAACCCATCCCTGCCGCTTGCTTCAGCCTGGGCAGGAGACCATGGTACTGGGCCTGGAGGAAGAGCCTGTAATCCTATAAACAGCTTGTTGAGGGGCAGGAGGAGAGAATTGGGAATTCACACACTTTCCGTCTCAAATAGGAGAAGCAGAAAAGCCCTTAGACCTGACACAGGGCAGAAAGTGTCAGGTCCCAGCTGAAGTGATGTTAGCATTAAGCTTTTACCTGTGCCCTGCCTCCTGCAGAGTCCCCTGGCTCAGACACCAAGCTCGAGACATTCAGTTTATTTTTTTTTTCCCCATGCAAATGTCAGTCTCCTAAGCCAGCTTTGGGAAGCTAAATGCCACGGGAAAGTAGAACGGTGATTTGGTGTGGAGGGGAAATCTGTGCTGAATAATAATAAAGCCTTATGGTCCCCACAGCTGAAGGTGCCAACTGCTGGTGGCTTCTGGAGGGGTATCAGGCTTGTGTTCAGTGAGCACAGAGTCCTAGAATGGGGTGTGTTGGACCCAGTTCCACCTTCTGCCATGGGCAGGGACGCTTCCCACTAGACCAGGGTACTCAAAGCCCCATCCAACTTGGTTTTGAACGTTCCCAGGGATGGGGCATCCACAGCTTCTCTGGGCAACCTGTGCCAGGACCTGCCCACCCTCATTGCACAAAACTTCTTCCTAATATCTGATGTAAATCAACCCTCTGTCAGTTTGAAGCCATTTCCCCTTGTCCTATGACTGACTCTGTGCCTTTATCCAAAGTCCATCCTCAGCTTTCTTATGTGTTATGTGTCATGTTATGTTATGTTATGTTATGTTATGTTATGTTATGTTATGTTATGTTATGTTATGTTATGTTATGGAACATGGGAAAGAGAAAAGTCTGGATTATTCTAAGACTCAGTGTGGCATTAACCACATAATAAAATAAGAGTAATATGCCAGGAAGAAAATGGTTGCATTGAGCAAGGAAAAATGGATGAGAAATGAAGGATTGGTACGGGCAGACCAAATTTTTATCAATAGTGATCTTTGCCTGCTTATATAGTTTCACAATAGTACCTTTGGGCTACTTTGGGCAGCATAAAGTCTGAGAATAGAGAATAAAAATAAGGATCACGAGGGAAAATAATGAGAATAATGAATAAATCAAGTAGTCAGAGGTCATATTTATTACAAAATTCTGAGTAAACCTAGGAAGAAAATCTGAATACTTAGCGTGTTAAGAATCAGCAAATGACACACCATTCAGAGCAGAGTACACATCTTGCACAGAGATGTGCTCTGTGCACAGAGCTGGCTGTACTGGTTGTGACTCAGTTGAGTTACATTATGTCTATGTATAAAGTTCTATAGACTTTGCAAAGACACAAAAGAAAGGGAGAGGTAGGAGAAAAATGTAGAATCCCTTTCCTTTAATCCACCTTTCAATGTCTGGCTTAGCTACAGTGTAGGTAATAACAAAGGAACAGTGTGCATTTATTAACTGAACACTAAAACTTGTATATAAATATCTATAGAAAGAAGAAAAACTTAACGCTGGTGAAACCAGTCAAGCTCTCTCCTCGTTGGCACTGGGATCTTCAGTTTTTGTTGCTTAACAGGCCTGCAGCTCTGCTCCTGGCACAAAGGAGCTACATCTTGCCAGGGTATTGCCCACCATCACCATGCTGATGCTGTGATAGCAGATACACCAGGAATGCCCAGCTGGAAGAGGCTGAAGCTGTTCCTGTCGGAACCAGTATGTCCATAAAGCCATATATCAATAATTACTTGCAGATTGACACCCCGGGAACAAATTGTGGACTTTAAATTTCAGTCAATGCATTGGCACTGGTCTTCACCACTCGAGGGTAGAGGCCCCAGGGTTTACTAGCAGGGCTTTTAATTACCTTAATATATTCTCCGTTGATGACAGGCAGCTGAAACACACAATGTATTGCCCTTCTATAGCTCTTCTGCTATTTTCGGGTGGTATTGTCTGGTCAGAGCCGGTGGAAAAAACTCAATTGCAAAAGAAAACGTGCAAATACATTGAGTATTTAAAAAAATGCCAGACTTTCACGAAAACGTAGCTATCTCTTCATTTATTTGTTTTAAATAGCTCTTTCATGTGTTGGGACAAAGGGACATTGTATTAATAGTGAAGTGTGAAATGTTTTTCTTGTTTGCTTGGGACAACAACTGGGAATACATGGATTTGCCTATTCACGCTTTATTGTTATGACAACATTTTTTTCACAAAGTATTTGAAAGCCAGCGCTGTGAAAGGAATAAAGTTGGCTACAAATCTGGAGGAGTTTCATGCTTTTGTTTTAAGCTTGCGTGTTCGAGCTTTGTCAAAATCGTGAGTCTTTCATCCGTGGTGTCTGCCTGATTCAAGGGTTCTTTTCTTGTTCAAATATCCTTTAGTAAAACCCATTTGAGTGAAAGGCTGTGCAAACACTGGCTGGCTATAAGAGTTCTACATGAAATCTTTAACATGCTTTGTCAGCATGAGGTTTTTTAGCTGCGTGCCCTAGTAAATATTCCCCTCCCCTTCCCCCTCAGCAAGTCAATTTTCTTGAAGTGCCATTCTCATTTATAATTGCTGTAATTTTGTGATGAATTTATGACAATAAACTGTTACGCTTTAGGTGAAATGTTAATCAATTCTGGATTAGTGTTACTTGAAAAATAGTCCCCTAGTCCAAGCAGTGATACTAAAACAAGCAGCCCCAAAACTCAGGTCCCAGCCATGGCTGAGTTTGCTCTGGGTCTGTTTTCTCTGTCTCTCTTTCCTAAGTGAGCTGCCTGCCAAGCTTTCTTTAGCACCCAAACACTAAGGAATCTAATCCTTTGACTTTGTTAGGCACAGAAAAGGTGCTAGAGGAGAATGCATTGATCAGCTTAATCAAAGCCAAAATACGTGGTCTTTCTTTCTAATATGGTTGTCACATGTGAGTACCTCATTGCATAGGCAGGAACTGAGAACAGAAGGGTTCATCTAAAACCTGTCACATCTCTGAAACTATTCCAAAAGAGATGCTGACAAAAATAGCTGTTTGTCCTGTACCAAACACGACCTGTTTTCTCTGGCTAGTTTGGTTCTGCAATGGCTTTATAGGAAGAACAAGGAAAAAAACTTGCATTTGAAAAAAAAACCTTGCATTTGAAAAACCTTCTGTTTCATTGCTGTTCATTCCTGTGTTGCTGTTTTAAAGTCTGAGCTTTTCCAGCTCACCTTTGCTTTTCTTGGTAAAAGCCTACATTGGCATGCAGCTCCAAGACAGGAAAATGGAGACATTTTACCACATGCCTCTGCTAAACACAACTAATAACATGCTGGGTATTTTCCACTCCACCCAAGCTGCATAATTGTTCACCATATGAAATGAAGTTAATTCTGTGCAATGTTTTGATGAGTAATTTTAATCAGGGTTGTGAAGAAACTGCTCTCAAGTCTGGAAATGTAAGTGCTTCCTGTAGTAAACAAATCTTGTGGTTTTAGCATTTCACTTAATTTGGTTTTTCAGATGACAGAACATGTTCCTTCTCTTGCCCTATGGTCTTCCAGGCTTGGGAGTAACTTTTTAGCCCAATTTAATTTGTTCCTCCCTTAAACCAGTTAAAGAGACAAGAGAAGATGTAGTTCTCACCTTTGACAAGTCAGAAGCCTTGACTGTGGCTTCTTTTCCGTGCCTTTCATGCAGTGAGTGTGTGAGTCTGCTGGGATGGCCTCTGACAAGGAGTGGCTCCTTTGCAGAGTGCCCAGTGGATCATTTTCAGAAGAACACACAGGGAAATGGGTGAGTGTGAGTTGATTTGACACATTTCAGCACAAGGCAATGACTGCAGGCACCTGGAGCCAAGTGGATCTACCAAGGAAGTCTCTTGGCTTCTGGCAGCAGCTTCCAGGATGAATTTGGTCCATGGGTCTTAAGCAACCCATATTCCATGTCCTAAGATCTCAGGTGCTTTCAAGTCTCCTAAATACACAAGCTTTGTTCCAGTCCAACCTTCGAAACCAGGAAGAACGTGCAAAATGAGTAGCTGGTGAAAATCCTTCTATTGCATTGCAATTAACAAAGGAGTTGTTAGGATTTGGGATGGAAGAGCCTGATCTGATTCTTGGGCTGACCCAAGCAATCTGTGGCTAAAAAAGGCCAAGGTATTTAGTTGTCCAGAGCAAGTATAAAATAGAAATTGAAAACTTAAGATTTTCATTTGTTCTGTATGTTATCCACAGGCAAATGAAATATGTCATAGCTTCTGCAAGAAGTGCAAGAATATATTAAGGAAAAAAAATCCCCAGGCTGCCTGGATATTGATTTATTATAGTTATCTTACACTTTCAAACTCCCCATCCCTACAGGCTCCCCTGGGCTGCTGCCAGGCAATGGATCACTGTGGATACAGGGCATGTACTTGTGTGAACACCCAACACAGGTCACAAATACAACCCTTGGAAGCAGATCTCCTGAGAAAATGGGAATGGTTGCAAATCAGCAATTCACATTTTAAAAATGCCCTACAATATTTCCATGGGATTCTTTCATTTGATGAATTTTTCATTAATAACCTTTTTTCCCAGAATGTTTCCAGTGAGGAAATACAAACAGGGAAGTCATGGTCATTTTAATATATATGTAAATAGGAAGATGGTGATGTTAAGCAGAGGTTATTAACATTTAGCAATACTCCACCATTTACTATTGGTAAGCACCATTTCACACCCCAGTTGGAAGTTTAAAGTACTGGTCCCATGAGCTATCCCGTCTCCCTCTTTTATTAAATTCTTTGTCATGGATTTGTCCTTTGCCAAACACATCACCCGTTATTTCCAAACTGAGAATCTCCAGATGTTAATTTCTTTTTGCTAAGGCAGATTTAATATTCCCCCTGAAAAATACCACGGCAAACAAAGGATGAATGCTGTTACAGAAATGACAGGTTTCTTTTCTTGGCACGTATTCAATAAGCTGACGGTGCAGGGAGCGCCTGCTGAAGTTCATGGTTCCTGAATTGCAAGAAATGTCTTTCCATTCCACACTGCAGCAAACAGAGATGTGCAGCTTCGGCTACTCTGCAGCATTCGTGGTGGAGGCTGGACCCACATGAGGGCAATGGGCAAGAAACCATCCTACCTCTCTCTATAAACCATTCATTGCATGAAATTTCCTCAAGTTTTAAGAGTATTTCAGCCTTCATTTACTAAGAAAGGCCATCTATGAACATCTGACTCAATGCATCACACTGACCTCCAGCAGCAGCACAGCCCCAGACTCTGGAATGCTCTGCCTGCCTCGCCGTCAGCCACAGAGCAGCCATGGAAAAACCTTTAAAGGGCTTCGTCTTCTAATCATTGGACTTTATACCTCAAAGCACTTCTCTCTAGCAATCCTTGTCCCCACTTGTGCAGCATCTGCTGCGTGGTGATGCTCTTGCTGTTGCATCCCCCTCTACTTGGGAGGAAGAATTGCACTGCTCCAGTTTCACAGAAAGACCCTGAAAAGCAGAATTAAACAGCGTGTGCAGTGTCTCAGTGGGGCAGAGGTGAATTCTGAACTTTGGTCTCGCAAGACCCTCACCAGCATCGTAACTCCTTTCCCTTGTTCCAAAGGTTTCTGCTAATAAGCCCAAATGGACAGCATCATCCTGAGGGTGTGCAGTCACTTCTGCTTGGCCCCAAAAATGCTCCTGCCTGGTTGGGTGAGGTTGGGGAAGGTTTCCCAAGTGATTGCTCTTGGTGCAGTGCTGGGTAGGGATTTACGTCACATCTGAAGCACTTGTCAAATGCTCAACACCATAACTTGGGATATGGAAGTGGCATAGAACGTGATGGGTCTGCAAGGGAGCCCCGGGCATGCCACTGCCAAGGTGAGCGGTGTGTGCAAAATGCATTTAACAGAGGCATATAATATTGATTATCCATGACCTGGGTGATTTCACAAATTATTTTGGCACTACATTTTGTTCCCTAAGCTGTTTAAGGAGATGCTTCATATCCATTAAAAACCCCCTTGTAGCTCAGCCTTTCCTTGTCCTTCACTGCAGAAACGTACAGATTTTTACCCACATCCTCTCACAAGCATTGTCCAATACTTCCCTTCCCAGGGTTTAACCTGATTTATTCCTTACTACCTGAAAGATTGATTTCTTCATTCAGCCTGTGTCTTTTATCACCAGCATTCCCTTTGGTTCTGTTAATAACACAATTACAGCAAAACAGAGGATTTGATAATATTTTAATATATTGGATTTTTAAACATTAAGTATCTCAACTTCCATGTCCTACAGACAAAGCAGATTTTGATTCTGTCTGCAATGAGGGGGCTTAAATTTGGTGAAGCTTCAAGATGTCCATTAATTGAGCCCTTTGATTTTCTTCCTCTTCCTTTGAAAGTAACCTTCAGAGCAAGCCCAAGAAGCTGAGCTGGAGGACGTAAGTCTGGCTGCCTCATTTCTGTGCACAGACACTGGATCAACACCTGTGACACACAGCTAGGAATGGATTCCACATATTGTAGCACTCACTCCCCTGCCGGCGTGGGGACAGAACAGATTGTCAGCTTCTGCTGCAGCCATCTAATAACCCACCATCTGCTTTCCATTTTTAATTTAGACATGAGCAATAGACCTGAAGAGAACCCGTGGTTCCAGAGCCCACGAGGATCGCTAGGAATTCTTCTGAGTTTAATAATTAAATAAACAAAAAGAATTATTTAATGTCTTAGCAGAAACCAGCCGAGCTGTGCTCGTGCCTGCACGTCGTTACCTCCCTCGCTCCAGCCCCTGTGCTGTCAGGGCTTGTTCTTTGTCACATCTCAAGTCTGCACCAAAATTTCTGCAGGGCAGGGACTGTGTATGTTTGCCTGGCAATGTATCTATGGGAATAACGTAAAATACTAATGGCATTAACAGCAAGTGTGAAAGGTAATTTGGAAACTGGAGTTAATTTTGAAGTTTGGCTCTTCCGTTCATCCTGAGTAATCAGGCAGAAAATGGGGAGAAGAAAGAAATGTGTCATTAAATGTAATTAAAATTAGGATTTGAAATTAGAAATGTCACCAAAGCCATTATGGGTATCAAGGAAATGGCCAATGAAAGATTAAGAAGGGCCACTCCTCCTCCTGATTCCTGTCAGAATGTGGGGGTTTTTTTTCCCTACAGCCTCAGTCGTCCCTTCCAACTCAGCATAATCTGGGATTCTGGGATTTTCCTCTTAAGCTCTGTTAATGCATTCCTAACCTTCCTGCTGGAAGTCCAGGATAACTGTCTACCTGGAAAACTGAAGAAGCACTATATAAGAGAATAATACTATCAAAATATAGAATTTGGGTTTGAGGGTGAGGCTTTCCAGTGACTGTCTCAAGCTACTGAGGACTGAAGAGTCATCAGAACTAAGATCCAAAAAGGGGCTGGTTCCTAAAAGTCCTTTGCCTTCATCCGAAGTGGTAGTGTCAACAGGGGAAAGAGGAAAGGGGAAAAATCTATCCTGGTGGTGTACATCTTTTGGAGACTAAAATAGCTGAGTGAGCTGATGTGGCTCTGTGGACTTGAGTGGCATCAAGCTGCTCTGTGTAAACTAGAAATGATTGCTGGAGATGCTCCTCCTGTGGTGAATGCTGGACTTCACCTTCACCTTGCTGCCAGTGCCTCCAAGTTGGTATCAAATGAAACCATTGCAGATCACAGACTTTGATTCTAGAATTAATTGTGTTGGGTGGATGTCACAGCACGTAAACCTGGAGAATCTGAGGGCTGGGGAATGTTAGCCCAACTTCTGTGTTTCCAGGGTTCTGACATTGGTTTAGATTGGGTATAGGGAAGAAATTGCTCCCTTTGAGGGTGGGCAGACCCTGGCACAAGTTGGGCAGAGAAGCTGTGGCTGCCCCTGGATCCCTGGAAGTGTCCCAGGCCAGGTTGGACGGGGCTTGGAGCAACCTGGGCTGGTGGAAGGTGTCCCTGCCCATGGCAGGGGGTGGGATGAGTTGAGCTTTGAGGTCCCTTCCAACCCAAATCACTCTGTGGTTCTGTGATTCTATAAGGGATTAATTGGTGATGTCAGAGGATTGAAAAACAGTTATGGGATGAACAGGTGAATCTCTCCACAAGGAAGACACTGAATGGACCAGTCCTTTGCTCCCGGAACCCAGGGCATGTATTTGCTGTTCTGGGTCTACGGCACTCAGCTTTTGTTGTTCTGTTTCAAGTCTGTGGAGCCAAATGCTACCTTGGGATTTTCAACAGCATCTCAGACAGTCCTCAGTAAAGATGTGGATGTCACCAAATGGGGTAGACCTTCCAAAGGACAGTGTCCCTGACATGGCTGCAGGGACTTCTGCCATATGCTGCTGTTCTCCTTGGGAGAGCAAAGAGGGCAGAAGCCACATTCCCATGGAGTGGAGCCAGGCTGTAGGGATGAAGCAGAGCTGGATTTGCTGCAGTGAAGACTGCTGGTGGGTGAAGTCAGCTAGAGCTGCATGGCTGGATGCTGGCAGAGATGAGAGATGTCTCTCTCTCTCTTTGGCATAATTAATAGTTTTATCTGTTTTGTTTTCCCCTGACGTGCCAGCATGGCGAACAAGCTAACAGCACTCATCTAGCGTGTGTGCCAGCAGGGAAGGGGAGTGGAGCAGCAGAACTGCTGAGAGTCACAAGGAAATTATATGAGACCGAGGCAGACTTCCCTCTATGTCTTACCCACGTTTTAAAATCCAGAATGTAGCCTTGGAGTTCATTAGAGAGTGATTCTACCTTCCTCCAGCTCCAGCCCTGCCCATGAGACAAAATCTGAACTGTTGAGTTGAAGGGACTATTGTCACCCGGGTGCCTCTGGTGTTATTCCCCCAGGAGAACAAGCATGTGGCTCTCTGCAGGGTGAGAGAGGAACTGGGCATTGCCTTCAGCCCTGGCCCTCTGAATGGAAAGACTGAGCTCTGCACACCACCGAGTGAAGCTCCTCACAGCTTTCTGCCCAGAAGCTGTGTCTCCTCTGCCAACTCTCAGCCGTGCCCAGCCTTCCCAGAACAGCATGCAAAACCACCCCGCTTTCTGCTCCTGATTGCAAGGAGCTCCGAATTAGGTTTAGATTAGGTGGATATTGCCCTGGTCCAGTCCTGAAAAAGCTGGTTGATAGGAGTACACCACTGAAAACATCTGCCACGGAGATGTTCCTGCAGGGCTCATCTAACGTGAAGGAAACAGCTTGTGTCTGAGTGTCCCAGGCCAGAAACAAAAAGAGATTTTATACATTAAAAAAAAAAACAAAAAAAAACCATTTCAGCTTCCGCCTGACTGTTGCAGCCATCATATTCTTTGCTGCATCATTCTTCACCCTCTGTCGGGAGGGACGTGGAGGGCAGCCCTGCTGTTTAATCACTTGCCTTTACTGCTCACTTGTGGCTAATACCTGCTCCTCAGCATGGCAAGTGGAATGCAGTAGCACTGCTTTGCATTACCGCCCTGGAGCTGAGAACCAGGCCAATATCATCAAAATTCAAGGCATTCCTTTCCCAAACTCACTTTACATGGAAAAGTACCCTTAACTCTCTCTAGCCCTGAATACCAGGCTTGAGGGCCTCTTTACCTGCCAATGATGCTGGGCAAGGTTACAGCCCAGATAAATCACAGGCAGCTGGGGAATGGGTGGAGGCCCTTGTTTCACCACTTGAAAGGCACCTTTTAAAAGTTGGTTGGAATTCAGCCTTTAATTTTGCACCCAGAGATTTGAACCTATAATCAGATGTGAGCTTGGATCTGCAGATCTCATCTGCTGCAGCACCAACAGCATCTCTTGCATGCTGCCTGCCTAATCCAAAGGAACAGTTAGGTAATTAAAGGTCTGAGTGTATTCAGCTTTTCCCACCACTAGTTATGAACAAGGCATTAGAAGGCATTGGGTCCTCTGCACAAACCCTGGGTAAGCAGATTCCTGTCCTCCTTATCTCCTGGTCATCATTCTGTATCTGCAAATGCTTCCTGTATCTTCCCCATTTATCACCGGCTGCTTTCCTGAGAGAAGCCCTCTGACATACTGCTCCAAATGGAATTATCCCTGCTCTTATTGCTGTTGGTATTGACATTATACAAATCCCCCAAACCTACGCACTTCCCAAAGCGAGATTTCACTTGGTGGGAATTCTGTAAAACATATTTATTTGATTTCATTTTCCAAATCCAAACATCAGGAGTATTTTGTATGCGGCACATGCAGCATTCATGGCTTGGGGCTGCAGCTGGAGCCCCGGCATTGCTTCCAAGGGAGAACTGCTCCACATAGCCCAGGAGAAAACTGGTATTTTTACTGGCGTTCCTGCTGCAGCAGAATTTGGAAGAGGGCATGGAGGAGCTTTATGGCGTGGCCTTCTTGTTCTTGTTGTCACTGGTGCAAAAAACCAGATAAATTTTAAAACTGCACTCTGTTCTCTGCATAATAAAGGGGGAAATGGTCCTCTGCTCTGTTTCCTTACTTCAAACGTCACTCCACACCTCAATGAAAAAGTAAGGGAAGTAAAATGGAAAAAAGAAACATGGGTTTATTTTCACTTCTTTCCTAAGTATATGTAGTAAGTATGAAAGGGGAAGGTGTATTTTTGCTGGGATACTAAAATTGAAGTAGTCACTGAAATTTGTGTTTACTGCTGGGTCACGTAATATTTAAACTCCGTCATTCACAGAAAGGTGGATTTAACTCCCAGAATGAAGTCCAATGGAGCAAAGTGATTGGACTTTGAAATGGGTGATTCTCACAAGAATGGTGTTATTTTATAAGAAAAAATTAAGTCTCTGCACAGAAGCAACTGCGCAGATGCTTCATCAGGCTTTAGATGTCCTCTCACCTCTCACGCTGGGACTATGATCTCAGTGGTCTGACTGATTTCCAGCAGAGTGAATATTATCTGGGTGGGTTTCCCATGTCCAAACACCCTAACCAGGGATGGTGGCTGGAGAATTCCCCAGAGAAGGCAGCCCATGCCAGGAAAGCATCATTACAGTAAGTCACTGGTTTGGGTTTGGTTTTGGTTTGTTTCCTGACTCATTTGAATGTGTCAGGCAAAGTCTTTCTCCTCCCCTGGAAAAGGGCTGTAAAACTCTTATCATGAATGCTTTTTGGCACACTGATTCCCCTCTCCACCCTGCCTTTCCTTCTGAAGGCAAGCACATGTACATTTGACACAAGCACAAGCTTCTTTCTGTGTCTTGAGTTTCATTTTATTCGTTCCATCCTTTTACATCCATTACCTTGCTTTGTTGCAATTCAGACTGTCAAATCTACAGGGCAGAAATTTTACTTCTACAGGAACAGACCCACAGTGGTGGCAAAGCACGATGCAGGAGGCACATCGTGCTTTTTCATGGGCTACTGGTGTGTTAGTAGGAAAAAGTTCCATTTTGCAGATGAATGAAGAGCGTGAAAACCAAGTAGAATTTGTATTTCATAGAATTATAGGATCATTTAGGTTGGGAAATACCTTGAAGATCATGGAGTCCAACTATAAATTTAACACTGCCGAGTCCACCACTGAGCCATGTCCCCAAGTGCCACTAATGAGCTCACAGAGCTCAGTAACTTCGTGCTCTTTGTGGTATTTGAACTATATAGATGACCAGGATAATGTCAGACACCATGTAGGCAGCAGTAGGAGGAAAACCCCTCACAAACCCTCCAGGATTTGGGTGTTGATGATGCTAAATATAATGTTCATCAATTTGCTGGGAGCAATGAAGAGCTGGAGTCACCCACCTCCCCGGGGAGCTGTCGCAACAGGACCCTGATTGCTCACTCCGGCCTCTTGGCCCACCTCCCAGTAAAAATAATGGGATTTTATTTTGGATTTTATTTTTCTCCTTGCGTTTCCACTGCTTGTTAAACGCCATACCTTTTTTTTACTCCACATTTGCTGCCTTAAGCATTGAGCGATATTGGTACCTGTGCCAGCAGTGGAAGTGGCGGGGGGCTTGTGAGGCTGTGCAGGCTCCTTCGAGATGAAAGACCCTGTCTTAGGAATATCATGTTTTATTATTTATTTAAAGGATGTTTTCATGACGCTGCAATTTCTAACCCAGCATGGTGAGACCATAAAATAATAGCGGGCCTGTCTGGAGGAATGTGTTTTATTTGGCACATTTCTGGACCAGCAGTACAAAGGAAGAAAATAAAGTTGCAATGTTTATGGCAGCTGGGCTCTCTGTCCGTTGGTAACCACTTACCACAAATAACTTCTTGCTGGTGCCCACACATGATATTTTAAGATCCGAGCTCTTAAAAAGAAGGTCTTAAACATCAGCAATATTTAGTGCTGTGCAGCCTTCTGGCCACCGCATAATGACTGCAGTGTTTTTTATGAAAATGAAACTCATCGCATTCTGGGCTTTGCTTTAAGACCTCACATCAATCACTCAACCCCAAGCTGTGCCTCACACCTTTTCAATTCCCACAGCCTTGGTCTTTCTGTTACATTAGTCTTAATGTCTCTTTTTTTGCCTTCTTCCTTGCTGCCTACTCCTTGAGGAAATATCCTCTCCCCAAAACTGCCTGCTGAACAATCCTCTTACTGATCTGGAGGAGAGAGGAAAACCTGGTCAGGTCTATAAGGCAGATGCAATTAGAGCACAGTTATTGGCTGTTACAATAAACCCAAACATAAGTAGTAAAAAAGATCAAGCAGCAGGTAAGACAAGTAAAGAAAAAAATATTTTTGTCCACCACAAAATTAATGGTGGGACTCGTTGCCACAGGATATTGAAAAAGGACAGAAAGAGAAATTATTTTTAAAAATTAACTAGGAAAATGAATGAAGGCTGAATTCATCACTCATTATGAAAGGCAATGACTCAGATGAAAAAAGCCACTGAGAAAGTGCCCAGGAAGTTGGTAGGAGCTGTGAGGACCAGGAATCCACTGCTGGACCTGTGGGAAGTGGGATGGATCTGACTCAGTCGCTCTTGCTTTTCAATCATGCCACCCGTAAGGAATAAAACAATTCCAAAACATAATTACAAACTGTTGCAGACCATATAAATGCAGTTAATTCAAGGTAAGGGTTTGCCTTGCTGATGAAATGACCCAGTTCTTTAACTTTTTAATCTCTCTCTCTTTCTTTCTGCCTAATAATGTCTTTCTCCCGCTCTGCCATGATGAGTTTTGTTTTGCTGCTCCCCAGGGCTATGCCTGTGGCTCTCTGTCTGTAAGGTTGCCTCATGCAACTAAAATAAGTACAGCAGTTTATTCATTCCCTTTTACTTTCCCCCCCTTCCTTGACAACCTCATATATTATGGCTCTCCCTTGCTCCTCATTCTCCTCTCTACACAGTGGACAATAAATGCTGCACACACTCTTTCTACCAAGCACAATAATTGGTTGGACCTTTCCAAAGTGCTTGGCCCCTTGTCACAGACCCTCGTGGTAAAACTGGGGTTCAACGAGCATCGAGGCCAATGCCGAGTGTCTGAAAACTCTTCCCACCGCTCTATTTTCCTTCGAAAAGCTCCCCCCCGCTGGTTGTTTTGAGTTATGGTTTTGGCCTGGGAGCGCTGCATTACACGACGCGAGATGAGAACATGTACTGCAAAGTGAGCACAAAGCTGTTCTGTGGCCCTTGGTTGCCTGAGCATCACTTTCTGTGTTGTGACTAGGGCACTGCAGGATGCAGTCAGCTGAATTGCTCGCACCGAGACAGCGGTTTCCTATCTAGGACTGCGATACCACCGAGGAAATGAAAGATAAACCACTGCTTCGGCACCCTCGTTTGTCTTGTCCCTGCTCCTCTGAGATGCTGGTGTACAAAGGGATACTGACGGGCTTTGTTTGGCAGCCTTGGTGAGGATGCTGGGCAGCGGGGCAATGCCCAGTGCTGCCAGTCACCAGATGTCCCAACGCTGCCGAGGGCGAACGCGCCCGCAGTAAACAACCGGGGACAATGGGGACTCTATGGAGGAGGAATGGGTTTGTACCAGGGCTGGGAGCTGTACCTGACATAACAAAGGGGCAATTGAGCTCCTTGGGACGGCGTACTGTGGCACAGCGCAGGAAGAATGAGTGAGGAAAGATTAGCAAGGCTTGGCTTGTGCAGGCTGGCACACGATAACGTTATTGGTTCTGTCATTTGACGCCAAGCGAAGAATGCAGAATGGAAGTGCTTTCAGTCAGCTAAGTTAGCATATGACGGTGGTAAGGTTATTTTAGGGTGTTTTCTGCTCCGTTCCCTTTTTCTGTCGTTACTCTTCTCCTCTCCTCAGGGGATATTCCTGGTTGTCAGGCAGCAACAGGATCACAGGATTCCTGGTGTAGCAGTGCTGACCCAGTGGGGATCGATGCACTCAGAAATTTTTTGGGGTGGCTCACCAGGTGTTTGGGCAGGCTTTGAAAGGATCAAAATCTGTATGTCTGTCCTGGGGCATTCAGAAGGAATGGTAACTCAGAGGAAATGGTAACTCAGAGGAAAGGTAACTCACACCTGAGGAAGAAAGGGTCTGATGAAGCTTTGACTCTGAGAACTCTGGATAGCTCTGCAGTGTACACACTGAGAAAGCCAGCATTAGGCATCTGGGCTTGAAGACGTTGGTTTGTGCTCTGCGTGACACACTTTGTAAAGCAGAAATCTTAATGTAAATACTAGCAGATAAAGGATTTTTTTTTTTTAAATGTGCCGTTGCCATGAAGAAAAGGAGCTGGGCAAGCAAACAAGCAAAGGCAGCGGAGAGAATGGTCCCATAACTCACAGTGCATTTATTTACTTACTTCGGTATGAGACGCAGGTGTGAGTTCCTTATTTTTTCTTTCTCTGGGCTGAAGGAAGGCTGCCTGCTCCTTGCCATGCAGGTAGGATAACTCCAGCACTGAAGAATACTCTTTAGCCACTGTTTTTTCAATGAAAAGCCTTTTGGGGGAAAAAAAAAAAAAAAGGCCAAGGACCAGCTAAAGTTAAATAAATAGAATCTGCAAACTGTTTCACACAAGGTTCTGAGAATGGTTTTCATTTATTCTCCTTACCTTTCCCTAGAATAACCTAAACTTGAATGTTCATGGGTTACTCTCCCCAGTTTTGCTTCCTGGCATAGATCTTTGTACCTCTCTGGAGTTGCAAAGCTCTGTGGACCCCTTCCCCACCCAAGTGCAGACTCTTTCATAGAAGCAAGAGGGAAGTGGGTAGTCTTTAGTATTTTCAACCTTGTAAGGTTTTTTTTCATACACACTTTCTGATCTTAGACCCTTCTAGTGTGAGTTTAATGGTATCTTCACTTCACACAGAGCTTGGGAGAGGACAAAGTGTAAGAGCAGTAGTGAGGATGGCTGTGAGGAGCCCAAGCAGAAGCTACAGAGGAACTGTTTTTAGGGAAGACTGGCCACATCCAGCCTCAGGAAAGGCACTTTCGTTTCCAGAACTAAATGCAGCTGTGGGGAAGTCCCTCCTGGAGCTGCAGGTGGAGGAGGTGTACCTGCAGGATCACAAGGCAGGCGCTCAGGCCAGCTGGGTAACCCGAACACCTTTCCTGTGGGCTGGATAACAGGCACGAAATACTTGGAGAAAGCAACCTGGGTGGACTGACAGCATTATCTAATGTGTGGAGATGCAGAGGCTGGAGAGCAGGAAGGGAGAGGAAGAGCAGCCAGCTGCTGTGTGGATGGTCCAGGTATTTGGCTAATGATGGCAATAAAAGAGGATTAGCTGCTAGTCCCGGATTGATGGCCATGGCAATTGCCAGACTCTCCATTTCCCTTGTGAGAGCAAAGGAAGGTGGTGGCGTGTGGGAATTACTTTTTAAAGCTCATTAGCTGGGTGTTAAGTCCCATCAGACAGTTAACATTTCAAACAAATGCAACCTGGGTATAATTGCAGCCTCTGTAAATTTGTTTGCCTCATTAATACCTGTCACTATCAATTATTTCATTCCTTCTCAGCTGCTTGCATGCTTGTTTCAAACCGGGCTTTACATGGATTTATTGGTTTGTTTCTGGCCAGAAGAAAGCAGGAGCTTTTTAAAAGACTCGAGAAAGACAACAAGGATGATATGCTGATACATCTTTGGTTTGATGCTACAAAACCCGTGTGAAATTCCTACGGAGAGGGCAAGACCAGGTTTGAGGAGATTGGTGTTTGGAGGTGCCAAGGAGCTCCTACCAAAGCAAAAGGAGCCGGAGTCACTCAGGAGACTTCTGCTCGTGTTTATACCAGCAAGAGGAGAGCCATAGCAGCAGGAAAACAAACTCTGGGAGAGGCGACAGCCAAAGGAGCGCGATTCCAGCAGGGATGCCAGAGGGGAGAGAGGGGCGCCAGGGAAGTGCCACAGGGGTGAATTGTCCCTGCCAGCCTGATAAGGGAAGTCATAACCAGGAGAAATCTTTATTAGTGCTGACTCAAACAGTTTTGCCCTATCTTACCTCAGAGTGTTTGTCTTCATTGCTGTTGATTTTTCTCTTTTTTTTTCCTGGCCGCTGCGACTCTGCTGAAATTTTTGTGGCACAGATGGCTGCCTGGTGATTCCTGTGTGTCCTTTCAGGAATACGCTGCTCCAGGACAGCTTTTTAGTTTTTATTTATTTTTTTTTTTAAGTGACACCTGCTGTATGTAAGTATTAATTGGAGAGAGCAATAAAGTCAGCTGGCAGGTGAAAACCCTCCTCTTGATCTCCCTGTGCTTATCTTTAAAGCTTTTAAGCTTCTGGAACCAAGATAATTAATTAAGGCGGTGTTTCAGTGGTGGAAGGGAGAGCTTTCCTTTGGCTCCCAGCTCTCCACAGCTGCTGAGCTGACATGTGAGCAGGCATTTCTGTGCAGTGCATATGTGGCACTCCGCAGTCCTGGCGCCCGAGAATAGGGGTTTATTTTGGAAACTGCTAATGGCTTTGTTTGCACATTTATTCCCTTTGCTGGGAGAGGCTGCAAACTGTTACCGTGACCTTTTGTGTTTCTGTGATAAAAAGCTGGTTTGGAGGAAAGCGGGTCTGATGCTCTGGGCACCCCAGGAGATTTTGGAAAGGAGGGATGCACGATGCTGGTTGCAGCTGGAATCCACAGGCTGGGTCTGACCAGCTTGCTGAAATATTTAGAATGTAAGCATAGGAATTTAGAAAGAAAAAGGTTAATGTATGTACTTATTCAGGGCACTGGATTGCTGATTTTGGGAGTCCAGTTGTGGAGGTATCTCAAGCCCATGCCAGGACTTCTTCGAGCTGATTCCCTATAGAGCAGAGAGATGCATGTGGAGAAGAATGTGCCTTCCTCACATCTTCACCACGAACCCTGCAAAGATGTCAAATGCCAGCAGAAAAGGGGCTTTTGGTTTCTAAAGAGGGAAATGGCAAAGCACCCTGAAGACAGAGCAGCAGCAGACCTCACAGTGATCTTCTGTCTTTGTGCCAACTCTTAAATACGGCTGCAAAAAATTAAAGTTTAAATGTTAATTTTTACATAAGAAGCAAACTATAAATTGTGCTTGTTCTTCGTTTTGGCTCTAGAGCTGCAAACAAAATCCTATTGCCTTCATGAATTAACCCCCCAAAATTAGGTATAACTTTCAAGTTTTGGTAACATTGGTTTCCAGGTGTGTTCCTAATTTAAATTAGAAAGAAAATTCTAGTTACATGAATCTTAATTTATGACAGGGAAAAGCGAACTATGAACACATCCATGCTGAAAGTACAATGTGTTGGTTGGTTGTTTTGTTGAATAAGTAGCTTGAAACTGGTCATTAAAAAAAATAAAGTGCTGCAGTGCTTATTGCTTTTTCAGTGGCCTTTTCAGACCATGCATGTAATAATATATAAAATGAGGCATATTTCCATAGCTGCCATTCTGGAGTGAACAAAGCTTGTTATTAGCTTGTCTAGCCTGGTTTGTTTGATTTGAACTGCAGTCAGGGGGATGAGTGCATGCTTGACATTTCTTCTGCACTAAAATGTCTAAAGCAATGCCAGCCTGGGCTCCATTATGGGAAACCAGTAAAATCCATTCAGTATGTTCATGAGCAACTATTCAAGCTTTCAATAAACCTACAAAGTGTATAACCACTTCTGGCTGTTTATGCAGCCAAATGTTTTTGATGTTTGAAAAAAACAACAATGTAGGTTTTCTTGGATATTGAAAAAGTACCAGCAAAATCCATATTTGTTTTATACAGCTGAGCCTGTTTATATTGCCCATGCTAAGGATTATATGCCCTCAGATGGGAGGGGAATCTTGTCTACAGCTCTTATGGGGAGCCTTTATTATAGAAGATGATGCAGAAAAGGTGAAGAACTCTCTTAACGAGTATATAAGTAATGAGACTAGAAGACAGACCAGGAACAGTGATTTTAGCTCAGTTCCTTGAACCCTGGAAGTACTTTAAGTACATCCCTGAGCTGATCCCTGTTGAACAAATAATGTGAGTATATCTTTAAGTTTTATTAGTTTCAATGGGGCTTACACATGTGTTTAATAACCATGTATAATAAAAGCCCTGCTGAATTGGGGCTCCAGGTTTGCTTTTCAGGTCATGGATAATGGTATTTGTCCAGCTTGTCCTGACAGTTACAGATAAAAGCACTCTCTGTATTCAAAGTAGTGTTCTCCATGCTTGAAAACGTTGAAGGAATAGACCAAGTGTATTCTCCCTCTCAGATTCCCTGGAGATGCCTGTCTGATTTGACTGATGGTTTGCCATCCTTGCTGGTGCATCTGAGCACATCAAACTGAAGTATGGTGCACTTAAAACTTCTCCAATTTGGCTTTTCTTTTGCACCTCACCCCCCTCACCCCAAGGATGCTGCATTTCCAGCTCTCTGTCCAAGGCAACCTAATGCAGCCTCCAGATCTTTTGCTAGGTGATTCACAAAACCTAAACTCCAACAAAAACTTAATATGGCTTTTGAGTTGTGGCTAGGAGAGAAGTTGCTATGGATCAATATAACCTCCAGATATTCATAGAACCACAGAATCATTGTTTGGCAAAGACCTCTGAGATCATTGAGTCTGACCATTGACTCAGCACTGCCAAATTCACCATTGAACCATGTCCCCAGGTGCTGCATCTACATGTCTTTTAAATCCTCCAGGGATGGTGACTCCACCAGTTTCCCAGAACAGCCTGTTCCAATGCTTGACCATCCTCTTAATGGAGTAACTTATCCTAATATCCAATCTAAACCTCCCCTGACACAACCTGAGGCTTATTTCCTCTTGTTCTGTCACTTGTTCCTTGGGAGAAGACACCAATCCCCAGTGATATCCACCACTTTTGATATTGCTGTGCAAGCTTCAGGCATTGCTTGTGGATCTCTTATTTAATGGCATTATTTATGTATGCCCAAACATTTTTTTTTTGCCACGGCAATTAGTCAACCAGCCTGAAGGCTGATGTAAATGGCAATGAGTAAGACCAGAAATTGGTGTGCAGAAGTGGCCTCTAGCACACACCTTCACTGCTGGCTCTGCAGGAACCCTGTCAAGGCTTCTTCCCACAAGCTGGGTCGGAATGGTTGGAGAGATGGTCTAATTCATACGCAGTGGGTACAAGCTCAGCCAAGACTGATGTGACAGGAGGCATCCTGGCACTGCCTTTTTCCAGCAGCAGCAGCAGGAGGAAGCGGTTTCAGAGTTCCTCCTTTGGGTTCATGCCACCCAAACATGGGTGTTTTTTTGGTAAATAAAGAATGCGTGCAGCTTACTTGACCCTGGTAAACACAGTGTGAGCGTGTGTGTAAACTTGAGGCCGGCACAGTTTGTTGGAGAGGCTGCTCTGGCAGCCAGGGAGCTGCCATCAGTCACAAAGGTTTCAGCCTCTGCAAGCAGAGCAGGCAGTGCTCACACCATCAGGGCTGGGGGAGCAGCACAACAACCACAGCAGATGTTAGCAGGATCGGTGCAGAGAAGATAATGATGGACCAAAAGCAAAAAGCCGACATATCTGTGAGATCCGTTTCCAAATGAAGTAAAATGGAAATGTTTTTGTGCACAACAGCACATGAAGAAGCCTGGAACGGCAGAAATGCATCTTCCCAGTATCCAGCTCGGGAGAGCATCCTGGTCAGGGGTCTGCCTTTCTGCCACAAACAGGTTCTTACCCACTTTGGGGTTATTCTTTTGGGCACTTGGATTATGTAATCATTCTAGGTCCCTTCCACTGAACCATTCTATTCCCCTTCTATTTTCTAACCACTTCCCTCCTCTGATCCAAAGTGAGCCTTTTTGGCCAGGCTCTCTAACACTGCTGTAGGATGTAATTAATCTGTGGTACTGGAATGTGTGCACAATGACATCACAGCCATACCTTTCCCTGAATTAGTCACTGGCATTTTTTTCCTGGTGGCTGGCACCTATCACTTAAATCTTCCTACCTAACTAGTCTGAGTCCCAAGTAGTTCCAAGCTGCCCCCCAGTCAGTTTGTTACAGAGAGGAAGCTGAGGTCTTCATGAACAAACACCGTAAATTTGTGTTTCCTTCATGAAATCCCTACTTTGGGATGTCCATGAAGTCTTTAAACTGTCTCCAAGTCTTCCCATAAAGGTCAAGGTTAGTGTTTGCAAGTAGTAGTTTCCCATAACACTTCACATCAGACAGTACAACTAACATTTTACTACTTATTGTTGTGCTGTCTGGGGGAAAGTTCACCAATTCTTTTTTTTCTTCCTGAAGGGTCACTTGGTTATCCAAACCAGACATTAATATGAAGATGAAGTCTTCTGTAAACAGAATTATGCTTAATGGTCCCACTTCCAAATGGTTCTCGGCACTGCTGCATTTCTTAAGTCCTCACTGTGGACTTCCTAATAGTTTATGATGAGTTTTAGTCTCTGTGTAAGAGCAGGGAGCCACTGCCCTGCCATTTCCACTGTTGGCTGTCAGTCTGTGCTCACCTCTCCAGAAGTGCTATGAGTTTTTCCATAAGGCTTCTGTTTTTCTGAATATAACCTAATCCAGCTTGCATGTATTTCCCTTCCTTCTATAGATTTTGGGTTTGGGGTGCATTTTGATAAAAATAAGCCATCAAACAAGTGTGTGACTGGCAGTGACGAAATGACCCTCGTGTCATCATTGGGTCCTGTGAGGACACTTTCAGTAGTGGCCCAGTAGTGTTGAAGATGGAGATGAAGGAAGACAATATGGCTCCAATGAAGCTAATTGGAAAAACTCCCATAAACTTCAGCAGAGTCAGGATTTAATCCCTGCTATTGTACAGTACAGAAAAGCTACATGAGAGAGAAGCTTTCAAAAAAATTATTAGAGAACAGTTGTGATCTTGCATGTCAAATGTATTTAATTAGAAAAATTTTTCCAGTATCTCTAGAGATTTAGGGACACTCAGTGGGACCTTCTTTTCTGTTTGGAAAATACTTTGTCCATTGTGGGCACTAGGAGAGGAAAAAAATTGAAATAAGCTGTCTCCAATTGCAGTTGGAAATGTAATACAATGGGATAGGGCTGGGACCCACAGGGAAGCAGTGGCAGCACTCCCACTGACCTTAACGGGAGCTGGACCACATCCCACACGGCCTCGGAGACGTTTGTGGGGGGGGATAAAAAAAGTCCACTGTAAAACTGAAAGATGAGAATGAAGAAACGCATGGATTTCAAAACTTTGTGGCTCAAGTGGGGCCATGGCCAAAACCTGCTGAAGCAAACACAGAGTCAATGGTCAGGCTGGCTTTGTTCGACTCCTTCTGTCTGTACTTTTGTTTTGCAGAAAATCTGGTCAGTTCTCCAGCCACCACTCTTAGAAAATACCTGCTCATCAATACGCAGAGAATGCGCGTTAGCAACTCATTGGTATAACTGATGGACAGGATTTTATCCCAAATCACGGGGAGAGGTTATCTGTGTATTTTCAATCCTCACTTGTGAGGTCTATCAGGAGCTGGTGACCTCCACCCTCGGGCACTTCCCCTCCCAGAAGAGTCCACGTGGGGATGTCTCCCATGGGATCAGCCAGCAGGTGCACGGACTGGGTCATCTTGCAGCCTGGGGAAAGGCTGGCAAAAAGGGGTCTTACAGTGATGGGGTCTCTGACTGGGTCAGCTGAGGTGGACCATAGTGCTGGGAAAATGCCACCATCTTGCTGGTTTTGAAGATGGAAGGAAAAAATGAGGAGGAATTTTCACTGGAGGTAAAATATTTTCTGGGTTTGAAATGCAGCTGAGGAAAGGCTTAACGGCAGAGGAGAAGGAACACCCAAAGGACTGCAGAAAGGGAGAGAAAATACCTTGTACATCTACAGTTCAGGGCTAGCAAAGGCCAGGATGCCCTCGAGCTGCTGTTGCTTCCTTGCCATTTCATGAAATTATGGAGAGAGATGTCCACCATGGTTCAGTTCCCAGCAATTGGGTGTCTGGTGTGCAAGTGTGGGCAGTGGGGAGCTAAAGGCAGTACAAACACAAAACCTCATCCTGGGTACCAGGATGAGCTCTGCTCCGTGTCCCTCCAAGTGCATCCGTTCTCCAAACCGTATGAAAAAGTCTCCAGGGCTTTCAACAAAGCAGGGCTTATTAACACCACCTTTGTAGGGAATCGGGATGGTTCTTACCCCAAACAGCACTCAGAGAGGCAAAGCCCCCTTAAGACAAGGGCAACACGCAGGAGGAGCCCAGCTCCAGAGCAAAGGGCTGCTTGTGCTTTTAGAAGAACTTGCTAGAAGCCACAACGCATCTTGGAAGGAGCCGGGATCACATTTCAGCCCTGGATTTTAGGCACACGTTGTGACAGCCCGCGGCAGACCTGCCAGGAACTTCGTTCTGTAAATCACATTTCTTGCAAAGGAGGCCTCTGTGCTCAGTAGTAGTAGCATTTGTTTCTTCTTTTTCTTGGCTGCTTTGCTTGGAAGTGGTGTAAAGACTTAACCCTGGTGAGAAGGACCTGCAGAGAAATAATGGAGTATGTGAGAGCTCCGGCTTTTGCCTTGTTAAATGAAACTTGGTCTATGTAAACACCCTTGAAAGAACCCACTGGTAACGCTGCAAACACGGCATTCAGCAGCGGGCTGTTTTCATTTAGCTTTTTGGCAGCATTTTTAACAAGAATATGTTTTTTTGCGACTTTCAAACCAGACACATCATCTTGGATGAACTATAATGGTAATAAAAGCATTGCAAATATCTCTATTTCTAACCCAGGTTTTGCTGGAAACATCTTCCTAACCAGAGGAGAAGTAGAGCCTTTGTGTATTGAGGGTAACAACTTGCTTAGAAGTGAGTGTGTACTGAAGCACGTTCCTGTCTTTACTTGCACTCCAGCTTTACTCCCAGTGTGCCTCCCTTTTTTTGCTCAGTATCACACCCCTGGTTATGGGGTGGCTTTTACTTTCATCCAGCACAAACTTCAGAAGCTGCTGATGTACCTTGCCTTTTCCCTCTGAAGTACCTGGTGTGTTTATTGTGTTTCATATACACAGAGGCTGTCATCACTCCAGATTATCTGTTTGTGGAGAAATGTCTCTCCAGTCAGTTGCTGAGGGTGAGGAGGATCTCTGCTGTCAGGTAAAAAGATGCCTCACGCTGGAGCGAGGTCTGCTTTGAGCATTTCTGAATAAATATTTTGCAAATAAATGTGTATGTGGTGATGTGATGTTCAGCTTGGGTATAGTGGCAACCCTAAAAAATGGTAGTGGAGATAGTCATCCTAAATAGGGTCTAATTAGCAAAATTACCCACTGATTTGTAGAACAGATGTGAGAGGCTGCAATTCAAAGTCCTGAACCCCATCATCAGCTCCCCCTTCATCACCTCTGTGTATCCAGCTGCAGCCTAAGGTTAGATAGGAATTTTTACTCACTACCGTCTAGAAAGTTGTTTCAGAATCTCTCTCTGTAGGTAGAAACTCACTAACTTCCACGGATTCTACATTTTCCTGTCATTGCCAGCTGGTAAGCTTGGCACAACTCTATTCATTGTACAAGTGAATTCAGACTCCATTGTTTTATTCTGGTCTGTTCTGATCCTCTTCTCCCTTAATGGACATCCCCACCTTCCTCTGTTTGGTAGTCTTTCCCCATCTTATGCTATCAGCAAAATTCATCAAGGCGCTTCTATTTCCTGTGTCAAGAATATTAATGAAAACATCTAAGATATTCAGCTCCAAGATCCACCTTCTGGGAACTCTCCTCTGTGACTCCCTCTATGCTGATGGTCAGTTTGAGATGATACCTCCAGCTTCCCTAAGAAGCTCCCCCTGCCTCTCTGCTGAAAGAGTTGCCAGAAATACTGGTCTCTACTTATTCCTCTGCCCCGAAGCTGGGGGAAGCCCCCTGTGACCTGGCATGAGACTGGTGACTGTTCAGCCGGGCAAGGCAGGCTCTGCTATCCTCTATCCCTGGTGCTCATGCCCTTGCACCCTGCGAGTTACTGAGCGGCCTCCTGAAAGGTGCTAGTGGTGGGTCACCAGGCTTAAAATGGCCAAGGGTTTGATTTGCGTTTCAATTGTTTTGCCATACAAAATACTGTAAGAATAGTGAGTACTCACTTTACATAGTGAGTACTCTTTTAGTATAAGAAAAAGAACCTACTGCTGGTTTCAGAGGCTATGCCTAAAAAAAACCTGAAGGAAACTGGTGAAGGAGAGAGTGAAAAGGGATGTGGCTTAGGTAAGGTACTGCATTTTATGGTCTCCTGAGGTGGCTGAAATGTGCTGTAAGCCTCTTCCACCCCTTGACAGGCAAGAGACAGTCCCACTTTGTAATGACAAAGCCAAGAAGTACATCTTTTTATAATGTACAGGTCATAAAATCATAGAATGGTTTGGGTAGGAAGGGACCTCAAAGCTGATCTCATTCCCCCCCCCTGCCACGGGCAGGGACACTTTCCACCAGCCCAGGTTGCTCCAAGCCCCGTCCAACCTGGCCTTGGACACTTCCAGGGATCCAGGGGCAGCCACAGCTTCTCTGCCCAACCTGTGCCAGGGCCTGCCCACCCTCACAGGGAAGGATTTCTTCCTAATATCTGATCCTAACCTGCCCTCTGTCAGTTGGAAGCCATTCCCCCTCGTCCTGTCACTACATGCCCTTGTAAAAAGCAAGAAAAAAGCGCAGAACTCTTGAAGCTGCAGCTGTCTTGGAGCCAAAACACATCTTAAGGATAAAAAAATTGAGTGTGAAAATGAATTGTCTCCTCTGCAAAATCGCTGGATTTATAAGAATCACACGTAATGGGATGTTTATCACCAAGAGCCCTCTGGTACCTCATTGCTTTGCTGTCCATGAAGGTATAGATTTGGTATGTTGTCACACAGCAGCTGTTTACCAGTGCAGCTCATTTCCTTGCCAACGTGGCCTCTGCACAGGGAAGGTTCCCTTATTCTGGAGCAGAGCTTCCTTCTGGGGAAGCCACTCGTGCCACCCCAGCAGCTGCAACGCGACCACCACTGACCACGGCAGAGATCATCACCTCCAAAATCATTGCCTGTTCCCATATGGAAAACCAGAGGCCTTGCTGTGCCCGGAGGATTTGCTGTCCTCCTTCACCCAGCAAAGGCACCAGCCCTTGCATGTCAATGAAACATCAGCCCACTGCAGGGTGTTTGAGCCTCACAACCCGGAGAAGGAGCGAGGGCGAAGCGCTGTTGTTGTGCTGGCCATTCTATTACCCTGCCTGCTGTTGCACGAGGTGGGCAGTGAGTTAAAGCCGTGCTCTGCTATAGCTTGGAGTTACAAGTCAGCTTCTCTGCACGAACACTGCCCACGCAGCGGGGAGAGCCATCAAGCTGCAACACGCCGCAGCCACCACGGCACACCTATGGGGATGGTGCCTCGCCTCCCCCTCGCTGCTGCTCTCTTTAGCCTCCAGATTCCAGTGGAAAATAACAATCAGGGACCGTATTGTTTATTTTCAGATCCTCTGTGCCAAGCACAATAAGCATTCCCTGCGCTGCGAGGTGTAGGCAGGCACGGGAACAACCTGCTTGTGGTGCTTTCTCCTGCTGATTTGTGACCCTGCACGCCTGTGGCTTCCTGCACTTTGGGCTGGTGGGGCCACAGCAGCCACAGCCCTGCACGTGCTTCGGTTTGGTGTTAATATTGCCATTTCATAGAATCACAGAATATCCTGAGCTGGAAGAGACCCACTAGGATCATTGAGTCCAACCCCTGGCCCTGCAGTGACACCCCAACAATCCCACCTGAATCTGAGAGTGTTGTACAAACGCTCCGGGAGCTCTAGCAGCCTTGGGGCCATGGCTACTGCCCTATATATATATAAATTTAATGATATTTGATGCAGCATGGTCTATTGTAACACAGGAGATGGGATGAGGGGGGTTTCAGAGAGGTGCCCATAAACTGTGCTGGTCTGAGCATGTCACCAGCAGCCAGGAACTGCTGAGACACAACCTCACCCAAGAGGAGCTGCTGCTGGCACTGCTGGCTGTGCTACAGGTGTGTAACCACAGGCTTTGCAGAAGGACACAGGCAGTCACAGCGTATGGGGATAAACTCCAGGAACAAGGAGAGCACAAGGAGCACTTGGTGGGAACGAGCCCCCCACAAGCACTGTTTGGTTGGGTGTGCTCAGAGCTGTGCCTGGCCCTGAGACACTGCCCTTGGCTGGAATGGGGGGATCAGGAAGGAAAACATGGGAGCAGGGGTGAGGTGTGACTCCAAAGGCACTTTCCTGCCTGGAGCCGCCAGCAAACCTGGGATGTGCTGTCCCTGCTGTCACTCATACACTGCAGCTGGTGCGTGCTAGAAGTACAACTGGCCATGCTTTATTTTCTTTAAAATGTTAAATTGGTCTAAATAAAAGATTGGATAACCGACCTTAATTTAGGTTAGTCAGGAAATTCCTGTAAATGTAGTAAATCTACACTGAGTTTACTGGCTATTCCGTGCAGCCTCTCTCTGAGAGCATGTGCATCACCCCCACTTCTCTGTGTGGATAAACCACCAGTGCAAAAGGGTACTGGTGTGGGGAAAGGGCTCTTTAATGAAGTAAAATTATAATGAGGTTTTGTGGCTGAAAGCTGAAGCTGAAGAATTCAGACCAGTAATAAGGTGTGCATTCTTGGCCACTGGAGAATTTAATATCTGAAACAATTTGCCTAAGGATATGATGAATTCTCTCTTTGAAAACTTAAATTAAGATGGGGGTTATTTTTTTCTAAACAATCTGGTTCAACCAGAAGTTATGGCCTTGATGCTGGATGTTCTGGGAGCAAGTATATGACCCAGGAGATGCAAGAGTTCAGACTAGACATTGCAAGTCTCCACCTGGGTGAAATAAAATGTTTTGAATGGTATACTAAAGTATTGCTTACCTTCATACTTTAAATCTTAATCTCCCCTGCATGGAGAAATGGGGGGGAAAGTGAGAACAAATGACATTTTCTGAATTGTTTCTTCTGTGATGTATCTTTATTTCTTTATCTATTCCTTCAATAATTTCTCACTGACACTAAATGTGCTTGCCTTAAAGGGAATCAGCTCACCTTTACAGAGCCTCCTGATCCCTCTTCTTGGCCTGGGGAATGGGTGACTGCTTGCCTGCTAGAATACCAGTGCTAAGGGATAATTCACCAGGAAATACCCCAGGCCAAGTAATGAACTGCACACTACAGCAGCCCCCTTTCTACTCATTTTCCTGCAAAAACAATCCTTGTGCTTAGATATTTAAGGAATGCAAAATAAAGTGGTGGCAGTGACTTTGAGCTATTAAGTATATTTTCCTACTCTCCCCTTAGCACTGAGGGGAGTTTTACAAAAGCCCCTGTATTGGGCAGGGCACAGACCTCCCTGGCTGGAGTGGGACTGCTCTTTTTCCTTCTCCTCCTCCTTTTAGAAGAGCTGTAGCTGAACTGCAGTGACATCCAAACTGCTGCTATTTTGCCCAAATGGCTCTTGAATCCACGATCTCCTCCAGGTGAGCTGGGGCGAGCGTGGACATGGAAATGTTTGTTACATCACTGGAAATACCTGGGCTGGCAGGAGCTAACAGGGCTGTTACCACAGCAGTGCTGAACTCTTAGTGGTAGGTTTTTGATGAGAAAGAAGAAAAAAAGAAAGTGAGAAAAAGACCTTTGTCTGATAAACTCCCATAGAAGCAACCCCCAGAAACCAAGAGTACCCTACATACTGTTCCAGCATTGTATAGATCTACTAAATTAACCCAGTATTGGTGATCTAGATGAACCCTTGTACTTATTTCAGCTCTTTCTCTACACGGAGCTTGAAGGAAAATGAAGATAAAGGTCTATATGTGAGGTCTACTTGACTTTTGTCTGTTGCTATGATAGTGGTGAATGAGTGTCTACAGGGAATGCCAAACTTAATTGTGATGCCTGTGAATAATGAGCCTTCTCCTAATACTCTGGAATTAGTAGGTAAACAAGAAAGTGCTTTTTGGGGAAATAGATGTAGCGATTCCCGTATTTCCCATGATTTCGCATTTAAATTTATTCAGTCAGCTGGTTTGATTAGTCCTCAGACCATGTCTCCACAATTACCTCAGTCAGACTCATTCTCTTATGCTTTAGGAGATCATTCTAACAAATGTTCCCAGTTTTTTTTAACCTGTGAGCAGAGCAGGGAGAGGAGAACCGAAATACCAATTTACTACCTGTGAAAGTCTTGGGAAAAACAGGTAATGTCCAAGGGATAAAAGACAGGAAAATGAGTGTTTCATTTGTTATCATGCCAAAGCCAGGATCCACCCTTTTGCCAATGCTAAATCACCCTTCATTGTGTACAACACAGCTTCACACATTTTTATTACTTTTTCAACCTTATTGCTCAGTAGCTGTTGGAATGAACACAAAAAAATCCTACTTTCATTTAAAAAGTGGCTCACTTTGGGGAAACGAATGTATTTACCAACAAGAATTGCAAGTTTTAAAGGGAAAAGTAACACTTTACTGAAGAGCGTTTTGGGGAAAACGACATATGCTTATCTCTGTGTGTTTACTGAAACTAAACAGAAAAATCTTCCTTACAGAGATTGCCTTTACTGACAAAGAGGTGCAGACCAGAAAAGCTCTGCTGGGTTGTGAGCCAGCAGCTGGGGAAGTTCTTATGTTCTCCTGCCTTTGTGGCTTTCATCAGCTGAGATGTGCAGGGTGGCATTTTAAGATTGCAGCTCCCCTGGAGACTGTGTATTAATTCAGGAAGAATACCCTCTGGACAGGCAAGGCAATGAGATTTATATGAGGAATTTCAAAGTATGCAATTGAGGGCTACATGTAGGTAATTTTTGCTGGGCAGATGCTTCTTTATTGGCCTGAGGCACACACTTTAAAATGCTTTGTGTTTGGCCTGTAAATTATTTAATGGAACAGAGTTAATCTTCAGTGTCCTAGTCTTGACTCTGGCTCTGCTCTTCAAGCTCGTACTTACTCCAGAGCAAATGACTCTGCTGACAAATTCAAAGTGATTTTTTCACGCTGTTGGCATGATCTGGCACATTTCGTCAAGGAAAATAAATCTTGATATCAAATAGGGAATATTCACCTAAGGAGGAACTGAATGAAGGCTGGCTATTGGCTATTTGGGTGTACCTTCCATCAGGAGAAGAAACTCATCCTTCTGATTAACTCTTGGAAGACTTCACTGACTTGAAACCGGAAGGAAAAACATCTTGTTAGCAAGAACGGGAGCACACAGTAATCTCCTGATAAATACGTAAAATCCTGTGTATTTGTAGTCACAGAACAGAGCTGGGACCAAACAATGAATAAAGACCGTCAGTAAACCTCCAGCAGATGAGGCAACATGCAATGGTTAGAAACACACATCACTGACAAACCAGATGGCACTGCCAACCAGCTGCTCAGACCTTTTTTTCTGGATGGAACTGTAAGATGCAGAGGGCCTGGCCTGGGGGATGCAGGCAAACACTGTAAGACACTGCAAGACACTGCCCTGTCTCTGAGGAGTTTATCGTGTCACCAGGACAGAAAGCAACAGAACCGGCTCGAGACTCCAAACCATGTCCAGACATTTTTGCCTGGTTAGAAAAAGGGTTCCAGACTGTCTGAAGCATTTTTCCTGTATGCACTAACATTAACCGAAAGTGTCATCAGCAAGCAAACATCTCTTCCTTCTACTGCTCCTCTGATTAAAGGATTTCTCACTTCAGTTTTTAGTCCAGCAGGGAGTAAAATATCCATGTTTTAATGATGCTGACATGTGAAGGACCGTGACCAACTGGGGCATCAGGTGCAATCTTTTAGGGACGTGGGTTCCCCTGTAACTAAGAGCTTATCACACACAACCTGCCTGTGCATTCGTGCTCTTGCTGTTGGCTGTGAGATGATCAGAGGGCTGGAACGCTTCTCCTGGGATGCTGAGAGAGCTGGGGTTGTTCAGCCTGGAGAAGAGAAGGCTCCAGGGAGACCTTTCTGTGGCTTTCAGTACTTGAAGGGGGCCTATAAGAAGGATGGGGGACAGGTTTTTTAGCAGGGATAAATAGGACAAAGGGTGATGGTTTTAAACTAAAAGAGGATTGATATATGGAAGAGGGTTTTTTACGGTGAGGGTAGTGAAACACTGGCACAGGTTGCCCAGAGAAACTGTGGCTGCCCCTGGATCCCTGGAAGTGCCCAAGAACAGGCTGGACGGGGCTTGGAGCAACCTGGGCTGGTGGAAGGTGTCCCTGCCCATGGCAGTGGGGTTGGAACTAAATTATCTTTAATGACCCTTCCAACCCAAAAATTATTCCAGGATTCTGTGAAGAATAAAGGGAGACGTGACCCTGAGGTGCTCTCTAGCAACAGGGTCCGCCCAATAATAAATTGCTAGGAGTGGACACGACCAAGTGTGTGTAACCAAGCCTTACCCCAGCACAGTGGCACTCTGGATGGAAAGCTGCCCTCGGGGACATTGGTCATATGAAGTGGTACCCAGCCCTTACACGGAAATAATTGCCACTGCTTATCTCCAAACTCCCCTGCAGTGTTGGGTGAACTAAAGTCAAATATTACTCTTGAAAAGACAATTATGTGTCTTTCACTTCCTCAGAGTCCCTCAAAAGCCAAATAGTGCTATCTAATCTAAACCACCCCAGCTCTTCTCCATCCCCTCAGACACATGCTGTGCATTACATTTGTGCAGAAATTCACTGCAGTCTGGTTCAGCAATCCCTTTGAAGTCCTTGGAAGCTTATCTGTACTCCAGCAAGCAAGGGTGTGTCTCCTGGCCAGCTTGCAGGCGACCATAAAGCAGAAATTTATCCCAGAGGCCACAGGTGCCTCTCTGGGGAGTTTTTATCCCTGAGTAGCAAAAAAGTCTCCAGAAGTTACCCCGAAACAAAGGGCTGCCTTCTGAGGCTGTTTCTTGGCTGAAGTGCTGCTGAGTGTCAGTGGGAATGTAGTGGGGGATACATCGCAGTGCCTTGTGGCCATGGTCCACCAGAGCTTAAAAAAAACCCTGAAAATGGTCACAGAGACCTTTTGGTACAACTCAGAAGGAAAGTGGGGCTGGCAGGAGACATCTGGCTGTCTCCCCTCCAATCTCTGGCAAATCCTGGTGTATCAGAGCACCCTAATGCCCTCAGTGCACCCACCAGCGTCAGCCTTTCCCTGCCCAGCTCCATTCCCACTCTCCAGAGGGTGTCCAGACCCCACTCCCCCTGCCTCTACTCCCAGGGTCCCACATCCATCACCATCCTCACCCCTTTTCCCAGCAATCACAGATGCCTTCCCTAAAAAAAAAAAAAGAAGGAAAATGGAGAAACGAAAAAAAAAAAAGTCTGACATTAATCCTGAGATGAAAATGGCTGAGCAAATATTTATGTTGATTTAAGGCTGTTCTTGTTACATTCTTGAAACTACTGAGGTTATCTTGTAATCCATCTGAATTGCAGCTTGTGGCATTTTGAGCTAATTTTCAATTGTGCTGCCTTTAACTATTCTTTAGCTCCTCCTGCCTCCCAGTATAGATGGAAAAGCATGCATGAGGCTTGGGAAACTCAAACCTATAGCCTGTGAGGTGTCTCTGCATCAGAAACTGGAGACACAGCATTTCTTAAAAAGAGAAAATGTGGATTCTGATGAGATTTTTGACTCTGCTAAGAGGGGACACTTTCCCAGTGCTGGGCTTTGGCTAGAGGAGGGTTCACTGAGCAGCACTCTTTCTGTTTATTTTCTGAATGTTTTGAGAGAATTCACGTCTCTGTAGATGTTTAGAGAGCAGCAGCACTGGAGATGAGGTTTATTTATTCACAAGATACGTATCATGCAAACAGCTGTGGGCTGCTTCTCCTCCCTGCTCTGCTGATGCGATTCAGCTCCCAGCACAGGGGACCACCCGATCCGGCAGGGAGAGGCATCACAGTCCCTCTGGGATATGGGGTCTGCATGGCCCGGAGGTTGATGCCTCTTTTCCAGCTCTCATACCCCTGGTCTTATCCCTTTGTGGAGCTGGAGCTCTGTGCAGGAGGCTGAGAAGTGGGTGCAAAACTGTACGTGTTTGTACTCACAGCACAAGAAGGCGACTGTATCCTGGACTGCTCATCCTGAGAGGGTGGCAAAACACTGGCACAGGTTGGCCAAAGATGCTCCATCCTTGGAAGTGCCCAAGGCCAGGTTGGATGGGGCTTTGAGGAATCTGGTCTAGTGGAAGGTGGCCCTGCACAAAGGCAGGGGGAGTTGGTCTTTAGAGGTCCCTTCCAACTCAAGCCATTTTATGATTCTAACATGGACACAAAGATTTTGGAAGACTTTTTCCCTTTGCTGAAGTTAATTCTCTTCTCCCACCATTCCCTCTTTTAAGAGAAGAGCTCCAACTGGGTGGTAAATTTGTCAGAATTTTGGCTGCAAGGCATAAGGAGGAATTTTCTCCTGGGCCTGTTTGGTGATCTTCTCAGCATCCAAGAAAAGTAAACCTCGGTACTAAATCCAGCATGTGACATATTCAACGACCAGACAGATTTTCCTGGAGTACAAAGCAACTGGATGTCTCTAAGCAGATGGAATCACAGAGTGATTTTCCTCCGGGATCTTTTGCAAGCCATCCCCTGACGAAGGTGGGGGCTAATGCCATTTTTCACATGCCTTTGGAAAATCATCTTAGTCTGCTCCTTACCCCTTAAACCATCAGAAATGTGGAGATTCAAGGCAGGGTATATGCACAGAAATCCACATCATGTCCTGGCTTCATGACAGTTTCAGGAGAAACACCACATGAGCTCCTTCCTTTACCCCTTCAGCTTCTTTTCCCTTTTGTCCCTGCTCCTGACCCCCGGGCACCCCTGTGGCATGGAAAGAGATGCACTGCTTGTAGTGATTGCTGCCTGGTTCTTTGCAGAGACACGGTTAAACCATGTGTTCCTTATCTGTAAATTACGTTTTCCCTGTTGAGCACAATAACAAATGCATCTCCTATGCTTTTAGCTCAATTTTTCACCACTTGCTTTCCACTCTTGGTTGTACTCTGGTGATCAGAGTAGTTTCTGTTTGAAATGTTTCAGTTTCTCTGTTTTCCAGAATTAACTGGGAGCCTGTTGCTACACGCTGAGCAGGGTGGGACTGTTGACTCCTTGGTTTCTTTTTTTTTTGGCTCTTTTTTTCCCCCTCAGAAAGTAGATTGTTGAATGTAAAGCTTCAGGGAATAAAATTTACAGGGGAGAAATTGCCTTGTGTGTTTTTAACTCAGAGCTATCTTGCTGGCCAACACAGAATTTGACCCTTTGCATGCCGTGAAAAACTCTTATTAGTGCTAAAGCTCTCTGAAACCCAGGAATTGGGGTTTCTCCAGTTCCTGACTCCTTACTACGCTTTTTTTTTTCTTCCATGGCAAAAATGAAGTTCACTGCTTTCAGATGCATTGCTGAATTGTTCTTATTTGCATGCAATGAGGCTGAATGCGCCAGTAAATAACTGGAGCCCCGTTTAAAAAGCTTCCTTTTGAGATATTTTTGAGATTTATCATCTGTCACTGATCAAAGGAGATGCAATATTTTGGGACCTGTCCAGGCTGGGAAGGTGGGGAGAGGCCATCTCTTGTGGGGGACAGCCATGGGACAGGGTCCTCTGGTCCCCAGCCAGGAGCCAGGGCTGCCTGTCCTTGCCCAGGGCAAGCACCACTGGGGACAGCACGGCAGGTCACCCCTGCCCTCTCACACACACTCTGCTTCCTCACAGGAAGCATCGTGGGGGATCCGCTGGGATGTTTGGGGATTTTTTTTCAGCCTGTGTTTATGCTCTTAGGACCTGATCTTCCCAAACAGCCCAGGGCTGGGGCCAACAAGCACTGCAACAGCAAGTGAGGTCCCCAAAGTGCCTGGTGCTCTTCCCAGCCAAGGGGAACATCGTGCTGCAAGGTGGGATGTCACTGTGCTGGCCTCACCAGCATCTGGTCACATCCAGCTGGCTGGGATGTGTGACCTGGGGCTCAGCCATCCCCCCTCCAAAGCAGGGCAGCTTTCCCAGTCTCCAAGCTTTTTGTGCAGCTCACTCCCAGTCTTTGCACTCAGCATTATTTCAGCCGAACGAGCAACAGCTCTGAGACTTCACAAACCTTGTCTACTAGCGATGACCAAAACGCCCCCACTACCTGCTCATCAAGTGCAAGGTGGTCACATAACCAAGTCCTGCTGGCTCTACAAGGCTCTCTTTGGCAAATTAAAGGGGCGCTGCCGTGAACAACCAGCAGCAGCATCGCTGCAGGTCCACGCAGAGCTGCTGTATTCCCCCCACTAGAGGACGGTAGCTGGTGTACGCAGCCATCAGGAGCATTTTACAGCAGAAGCAAGAATAAAACAGCCCTACCCTTCCTGTAGAAACATGTTCCTTTCTAGTGGTTTTCACATAATGAATCCCAGTGAATATTTAACTAAGTCTCCCCTGTAATCAAGTTTCTGGCCTCCTTACTTCGTCTCCACAGAGCAAGACATTTCCTGACCCACTGGGAGGGTCTGGCAGGATCCACGTCTCTGCTCAGCTGGCAGAAGAGCAGCGAGATCATTGTTGGGTTTTTCTCATCCAGCAATCACTGACACGACCTTTGCTATCCTTTAGGAGCTGGAATGCATCCTTACAACCTCAGCTTGTCTATCTAAATCAAAACCAGGCCTTCTCTTTAAGCCCTGAAATACTGCTGTATGTTTATAAATATATGAATATTCATCATTGTGCGTATGAATATTCAGTGTGCAAGTCTAGATTTCATGCAAAGCGAGCTTCCCTGCAACCCTCCATTTAAAACAGGAAGGAATGAAGGAGAAAAGTGGGTTTGTGTGAGCAGGGGAGAAGGACAGTTTGAGTCTGTGTGGTGACCTGGGAACCCTTTCTGTGGTAAAACCCATGACTTCTGTTTAAGGAACTCCCTGTGCCTCTATCAAATAGCAAATCCCTGTTTGTCTTTGCGCTTTATCTACCCGACCATTGCCATTTCATCCCATTTTTGGGACTGCAGCTTGTGAACGTGGTTATAGAGTTAACAAATGAGGGCTGTTAAACCTTGATGCATCTCTGTTTACGTGGAGACTTTCCTGGGCAGGTCACTGGCTTCTCTCCAAGGCAATCCAGTTTCTCAAGTGAAATTGTGGGTACCTTAATCGCCTGGCAAAGTGGAGGAGAAGGTCCTCTTACAGTGGGGACTGGAGCTGATAAAAGACATGGCTTTGACTGGGAAAGAGACATATAGGAAGAAGCAAATTCCTGTGAAAACCATGGTAGGAGATAGGGAGGGGAAATTACGTGCAAAGGATGGGGAGAGAAGAAAGAATATTAATTGCTTGGACAATGTTTGGGAATGTCTTAAAACATTGAGAATGAGAGAATCTCAAAAGATGTTTGAGGGTTGAGAAGAATGAGGCAGGGAAATAGTTGCAGGCATTTAGGGCTTTATTACCCAGGGCTGTGGAAAGTAAAAAATCAGTTTTATTTTAGTTTTTTGAACTGCTTCTGTCTGCAGCTGGGCCTCTGAAAGAGTGAACTGGAAACACAGAGCTTGGCTCTGCAGTGAAGGATGTGGGAAGCAGGAGGGATGTCTTGGGATCCAGTGGGGTGGGATGGCTGGGCCACAGGACCCTGCCCAGAAAGAACGGTGTGCCTACACTGTGGGGTCCCTGCCACAGAGTTTTCTGCTCCTTCCAGGATTTAAGCTGTAACTTGAGCCCTGCTGTAAACCTGACTTCACACCTTCTGCTCTGAGCTTGTGCCTGAAAGTAAGAGCACCCTCGCTGAACCCTGCGGTGTCACCAGAGAGGAATCTGATCTGATGTAACCTTGCAGGGGAAGCTGCCACAGCCACCAGTTGGTCCAGTTAGACGACGGAGCTCCAGTGAAACAAACCAGCGTGTATTGATCAACGGCAAACACAAGTGCACGGGCCAACGAGCAAAATATATCCAAGATCTGTAACAGAGGGACAAATTGTCTTTGCAGCCTTTGTCTTCTCAGTTTTATACGTCTGGCTCTGTCTTGCTGTGCCCTGCTTGGCACGGAGAAGGAGTTTATTCATATGGTTTCTCTGAGATCGCTGTTAAAAGATCTTCTCCAATGCGTGCTGCTTTCCACTCTTTTAGAAAAGATACCAGTCCTCGAGAGTCAGAGGTGCTCTACCAGGACAGTGTGTGACAAATTCTTTATGAGAGAATACATAATAAGTTGAGGATTTTCTTTTATTTTGGTTATTTAATATTCAATATTTGCATTATGGAAGCGCCTGGAGGTTCCAGCTGAGATCAGTGTCCTATTGTTCTAAGCCATGCATAAAAACATGGTCAGAGATGAGGAGCTTACCATCTAAATAGATGAACTGGATAAAGGGTGGGAGACAGGAAGCATCTATTATTCTCATTTCATAGCTGGAGATCTTGGACACAGACAAATTAAGTGCCTTTCCCAGGACTCTATAGGAGAGCCAATGTAGAAGGGCAAAAAGCATCGAGTGTCCAGGATCCCACTGTAATACCCTGCTCAAAACACACCACATTTCCTGTTTAAATATGTCTTGCAACAGTGTAATAAAAACAACAAATATTTTTTGGAATATTTTCCTTAAGACGTAGAAAATGAGAGGAGCAGCAGAAAGGTTACATGGCTACAAGGCATAACAATCCGAAGGGAGTGTTGATACTCAAATGCCATTGCAAGACGTTGACGCAACAGTAGTGAAAATAATCTTTTTTTCCCAACTGCTTGGCCCTACTGCCTGAAGAAGTGTGTCTTAGAAGATTCTGCTGGTCATAATGCAGAGGAAAATCAAAAATTGATAGAGAAAAGTAATTAGTTTGCCACTTTCTTTAGCTTCCCCAAAATGAGGGGTTTTGTGTTGATAAACACCGGGTAAAACTATCCCTTTACAGCTAGGAGCTGCAGCCCCCCTTCCCATATACTTTTTGCTGCAAAAGAACTCGATAGCCCATCTGCTTCACACTTTGATGGATCATTATTGGCTCTCTTAGCATTAAAATAAAAATTCTTATCTCCATTTTTCAGTTTAGCAGCATCTTGAAGTAATACGTGGTGAGGACTAGCGACGGAAGTCTCTCACTAGTAGTTTTTTTATGTTGGAAAGGGTTTGTGCTTATATGAAATGACTTTTCCCTAAGACGTTGAAAAATATATAGAGCAACTTTGCCTATCTTTGAAAAGAAAATGATTTTCCCAAGTGGGTTCCTACGATTTGTTTCTTTGGTACCCTAAAAAATAATTCAAAACTGCCAGGAAAGGGAGCCATGAGCACTTTGTACACCAGGCAAGTATTTTAGCTGGGAGAGTTTGGGTTTAGGTATTTAGTTTTAGAAGAACTTTAAAAAAAAAATAAATCTGGGACAAGCATTTAATTTATCCAGCATGGTCAAGAGAAACTTTTGGATGAGACAGTTTGAATAACAGGGAAGAATTGCTGCTTCCCACTGTCTTCCATGGAGAAAGTAAACCCTCAGTGATATGTGTGGCTGAATTAGGATCTGGAGAGTTTCTCCCCGTAGATCTCTAAAACTTGAATGTGTGGGTTTTCATAATTTTTTCCCTTAATTTAACATTCTGTGTTATATTCCTATTTTCACCAGATAGGACTGTGCCATGTTAGCAGGTCCTGCAGCTGGAGAATAGATGGTGCTGCAGAACTTGCTTCCCTGTGGTACCCGTGGCCTCCCTTGCCATCTGCCTGCAATGTGGCAGGAGCTGCAGCTTGTTCCTCAGTGGGCTTCCATGGAGGAGCCAGTTCCCACGGAGCCCTGGCTACACGAACATCTCCAGCACTTAAAAGAAATGTCAGATGCTCTGTAAGGATTAGAACTGAGGAGCGCTCAGAAGTTCTGTGTTATGTTTTTTTGTTTTGAGATGACTTTTCTCACGTAACTCAGAGGCATCGGTTGCCCATCTTACCTCATCTCCCTGCAGACACAAGTTCTTTGTCATCTGCTTAACCTTCTGCCTTCATCCCTCAAAGTTGGGCTTTTACGGATGAGTAGGCTTCTTATGGATGAGTTGGGTCCAGCACAGGAGCAGCCTGAAGTCAGGCACATCTTCACCTTACCCTGCCAGGTGAAAGAGATGTTGGGTGGAAATTAATTCATCTCCTCACCTCCACCTGCTCCTCGCTGAGGATTTGGCCGAGCCCAGCTGTGCCTTCCCCTGCAGCTGGAGCCCCTGGCTTGTCCCCTGCCCTTGTTGAACATTAACTGTGTCCCTGCTTGAGTGCGGAGGGAGGACCAGGGTTCAGCTGACAGCAGCGACAAAGAGCTGGCAGGGCTGAAAGATTCAATTTAACTTTCTTTCTCCTCCCCCGCTTCCATATGCGAGGGGACACAGCACTGTTCCTGCTTTTGAAACGTGCGGGGCAAAGGAGCATTGGTGTCCTCATTTTCCTTCCTCCCTATTGATGTATCATTGCCAGGATGAAAAAGGACGTCTCAAGAGCTTTTGAAAAAATGGGTGACTACTCAAGACATTTTATAAAGGAGGAAGAATGGGAAAGAAAATAGGACTCGGTAGGGGGTAGAAGGAGCCTGAATGTGTGCCTTGTCTGTCCATTCTTTCGCTTGAAACCTGGAGCTGTTGTTCCTATTTCAGTTCAAACTGTCACCTTTAGTTCATGATGGCTTTACTGCCCTTGCTCCTGAACCTCAACAGATTGGGGCTTATTTACCTATTCACACTCTGCTGTGGAACCTCATTAATAGGCTTATTAGCCACACCATTCACGTGCAGGAGGGCTCACAGAAAAGATCCCAGCCACTTTGAGAGGAGGAGGAAAAAACTGTAAAGAGATTATGCTCTCATTCAGCAGCCTAACTGGTATGAAAGGCTCCCTGGGCCCACTGAGATCTCTTGAAGCCCAAATATGATGACAGAATTGATCCCCCCCCCTCGCCTTTAATTCCAAACATGCTTCTGCTTTTCTCAGATTTTGGAGCTGGGCTGTTGTGGGCCACTTTAGGAGAATGTGGCTCATTTAAGAGAAAAGACCGCCATTGACAAACTGCTATCTTTTCATCCCCAAAAAGAATAAATTCTGACAAGTGCTTCCAGACCTTGGAAATAGGTGTTCTGATTTGTCATTTTTTAGTGGAATGCTTCCTTTTCTTTCAGAGTATGCAAAGATATCGATGAATGGGAAAAGGTATCGCAGCTTCCTGTGCCGGACAATAATTTATGTGAGAATGTGTTAACAATGTTTTCAATGGGCGATGGACATGCCCAGAGCTGGGAAAATTGGATCTTGACTGTGACATCTCAGCTTCTCAATTAGAACATTCAGATGTCTGTTGCTTTAGGAACAACAACAACAACAAAATAAAATTAAACCTGTGTTTCCAATCAATAACAAATTTGTCTGCTGTCCCTCATAAAGCTTGGTGGGAAAATACTTTCTGGGAGGTAAGTACATATTCTACAGAAAACCTGTTTTCAAGCTTTTGGTGTCCGGGAGTGTGTAAATAGAGTTACATTGTGCTGTGTGGCCACAGTCCTTGAAAATCTCCTTGATCAATATTGCACACAATATCTGAAATGTGCAGTGGAGCTATGCTTAAAGAAAGTAACATTAAATTGATCAACACTGATTTAATTTGAGGCAACCACCACTTTAAGATTTTGTTGTCAAGCTGATTCTACACAGCAAGCACTACACAGACTCCACGTTCAAAACCTTTTAGTTGATGGTATCTAAAGCAAGTGTTTTATTAAGCAAGGATCAGGCTAAGCTATACTGAATTTTGAATACCCGTATTATGCAGTTTTACATCGGTGTGTCCAGGCAAATGATGTTTGCCTAACTTTTTGAAAACTTTTCCCGCTTGGGCACCACACAGATAGGTATTGAAGGTGCACTGTCAGTCAAATTCACAGGGCAGCTGGAACCGGGCTTTGGACTGAGAGGCTTCTGAGTTTTGGAACGGGTGTTACCCACCCATCCTCTTTAGCTGGAACGGCCACGGGCCAAGTCACGGCTTCTGAGCCAGAAACGCTGCAGGAGAGGTTTCGAGGGAGGTCGTCGCGCTGGTACCATTTTTGTGTGAGGATGCAGATGCTGCCCAGCGCCGCGCTGGCGGTGCCACAGCCCAAGCTCAGCTTCTCCGCCGGCACTTTCCGCGCTCCCCACCTTCCCTTTCCAACCCCCTGGAAAACTTCTAGCGGCGCAGCCCCGCGGGGTTCTCCCCTCCGGCATCTGCGGGATGCGCTGCCCCGCTCCCCGGGGGAGGCATCGCCCGGAGCGGGGGTCCCTGCTCCACGCCCTGCCGCCCCTCTCGGTGCTGCTGAGCGCCCCGGTGCCGTCGGAGGGATGCGCGGCCGCGGGGGCAGCAGAGCGCCCCGCGCCACCGGCACCGCCCGGCAGCGCCGTCCAGGAAGCGGCTCGGGTTGCACTTGGGGGAGTGACCGGGGGAGGAGGAAGGAGCCGGCGGAGTGCGCCGGGAAGGGGGGAGCGGAGGGGGGCAGAGCGAGCGAGCCCACCTCCCACCTCCCACCCGAGGGGGCTGTCGGCGTGACAAAGCCGCGGGCGCGGGGCGGGCGGCTGGATGGAGCGGAGCGGGACCCGCGGCGCTGCCCGCGCGGGGCAGGAGCGGCACCGGCGGCGGCACCGGGAGCAGCGGGAGCNGATGGGGGGCTGTGCCGGGATGGGGGGCTGTGCCGGTGCCGGGTCGGGGCTGTGCGGGCTGCGGTCCCCGCTGTCTGTGCCCGGCGCTCGGTGCCCCCGGGGCAGCGCGGAGCAGCCGCGCCGCTCCCCGGCCTCCCCCGCCCCATCCCCGCCGGGCCCCGGGTGTCCTTGGGGGTGTTTTTGGGGCTGCTCCAGCGGTGGCAGCAGCAGGGTGGGCAGTGAGGGGGGGGAAAGAGGCGCTGCCCCCGGGGG